>JAJPUD010002980.1:0-41913 GCA_023553655.1 Myrmecobius fasciatus
TAATTATTTCATTTGATCCTCAAAACCAAAACTTCAACCATAGGTAAGAGCTATTATTGTCCCAATTATATAGATGAAGAAACTGAAGCAAGGATCAAGTGACTTACTCAGAATCACAGAATTAGGAAGTGTTTAAGGTTGAATTCGAATTCAGTTTTTTCTTGTGCTCCAGGCTCCAGACCTCCAGGCTGAGCATTTCACTGTGCCATCTGGTTAGTTTACCAGTGCCTATGGCAGGGCTTTCAGTAAGAAACTACTAGGTTCAAATTTCCCCTCTGATATTAACCAGTTGTATGAAAATTGGAAAATCATTCATGCTCTTTGAGTTTCAGAATAGTCTCGTATAATATAATAGCCTAATCTATAGTTATTCATAAATTATAATCTGCATGGATTGAGAGAGTCCCCGTCCTAATTTCACATATCAAAAAATGTTAGAGATAGCAAGATCTTTAGGAATTATCCAGTCTAAATCCCTTATTTTAGAAATGAAGAAGCAAAGATTCTGAAATGATTTGACAAACCCAGATTTTCTGGTTTTTAATTGATGCTCACTCCTTCTCCCTATACGATACCCTCAACTCGCTGACACCCTATCTAACCCTGCCTTTTTGTTGTTGTTGTTTGAAAATACATTTCCATAACACCAGACTGGCATTTTGATTAAAGTCTTTCTTAATAATATTAAACCTGTGGGGGGAATCATATTTTGCTCTGAAGGAATTTCAATAAAATATGAAAAAGTTATAAAGATTTTTATTCAGACCTGAGCACCTGGAGTTGCTCATTAAGTCATATTTAATCATTAATGTTTGATATTGTTCATTTAAAAGCTCAACTCTGAACTTCAGAATAATTCTTGGCCTTTCCATCGCAAACATAGCCACTGTGTTTTTGTCATATGTGGGAATAGCACAAATGCTTACTTAGTTGGCATGGAGCCCAAAGTCGCTTGGTGCTGCCTCATTGCAGCTCTCAAAACATGTGCCAAGTTCTTGGGCATTCCTACCATGGGCCACTTCCTTTGAGTCAACATAAAGGTAGAGGCCTGGAGTGAAAAGGCCACATTTTTTTAGAGTTGGAATGCAGCTCAAGGGGACCATTGAAACCTACTTTGTAGTGGAGACTTCTTTTTCCCTAGGAAAATTTAATTATATCTTAACTTTCAAAAGCAATATCAATTCTGACATTCTCAAGGATCCATAACAATTTATTAGAGCCTAAGACAGCCAGATAGTCACTTAAAAATAAAGATTAGTGCCCATTTTGTAGGAGCTCTGTGGGTTTTAAATTTCTCTTCAAGGAAAGAATACTCAGGGAGAAAAATTAAGACATTCAATACACACTGACATATGTGTGTGTATTAAAATCCTGTTTTGAAAAACATAAGAAATATACTTCATAACTTCACTAATAGTATTGTTGGCAAAAACAGAGATATTAAATATTTTAAATCACTTAATAAATAAAAACTCATAATTATATTGTTTCCAGGGAAAATGCATGGTAGGTGATAAATTGGAACCTTTCTCAGAATTTTAAAATTGTCTTTATCTTTAATATTTCCATGGGGACACTTGATATTTTTCAGATCTTGTTATTTTTTTCCTTACAGAAAAAAGCATAAATATTTCAAATAATAGGATAAAACCAGAGAAAAATTTTACAATGCTCCTTCGGGCAGAACTATATGAAAATTAGCATATGACAATGAAATTCTAATCTGTTTTGAAACTATCTCAACGGAAGGAAACTATAGCTTTCCTCAGTCTGACACATGAACCATCTTTTGATTTTATTACATACATATCCTGTCATATGATAGAATCCTGGCTTGACCATTATAATTATAGATTATATATGTAATCATGAAATTATATATACAATTATAAGATAATAATCTCTATTATTTTAGGAGAACATGTGACTCTTTGGAATCTCAGTGTCCCTTCTTATAAAGTGAGGTGAGAGGAATAGATGACCTCAATAGTCTGATTTAGCCTTACTCCCAAAATATTACCAGCATGGTTATAGGAGCTATGAGAGATAGAAAACAAGTGTAAGGTAAGCTCTCTACCCACCCAATCCTCCAAACTAGGTTAGCCAAACATCATGGTCAGCATCCACTTTGTTCTAGTCCATCTAGTTCAGAAACCCTCTGTTGTTGAAGTTCATGTTTATCTTCTCTTTTTTCTGTATTTTATGGAGGATGAGAACCTTTATATATAATGGAAACATTTTATAACATGGGGTTTGTTTGATAAATTTCAGAGCTGGAGAAAACCTAGGACTCTCCTCCAGTCTTCACCTCACCAAGGAACATGAAAAACTAACATCCATCTTACAGGCTACCATTTTAATGTTAAGTTTCTTTTGGTTAAAGTTTCAGAGAACTTGTTTTAAGTCATGGCTTATCAGAATCCATTTAATGGTGAACTACATCATGATGAGTTCCTACAATAGAAAAACAATAAAGACCATTGTTAAAATGTTTTTAATTTCTCCACTGTTTTGTGTGGCATGTTGACCTAGTTAACAGTTCAATGCACTGAGAGAGAGAGATGACCTCTTTTTAGTTCCAATGTGTAAGTCATTTATCCTATGAATATTGGGTACACCTACCATGACAGCTGATTTTTCATTTGCATTCATAAAAAGAACCATAAAGGCTACACATCTAGATATAGAAATCCAAATGGTTTAAGAAATAAAAATTACACACATTTTGTAATGCTTTGGTCCATGGTGGATCACTGTCTTTTATTCCTGGATTTTTTTTTGATGCTTTCTATAAAGCATATACATATATATGTATATATATAAAATTTGGATGCTACTTGCATCATTTATGACATTGAAATTTGAGCCACTTTTTAAAAAATAGTACTATAGTGCTAAAGAAACTAATGTTGTACTTCCTTCAGGGACATATTCTCAATTTACACATAAAGATTGAGTGCCAGAGAGCACACCTACACCTGGGATGAAGTTTCTCTATAGGTGTATACTCCTAAAGCTACAGTTAATGCCGGTATAATTACCTTTAAACAGTAATCAAAGACAGACAATTAACTCAAAATAAAGATATTACTAATGTGGTATCATAAGAAAAATAAAAGCAAACCATCCCCTTCATTGACCCAAAATATACTTGCCCCAAGCTATTCAGCATCCCTGGACAGAATGGGTACACGGGGTCCAGTAACAGAGGGGAAAGGACTTCCACTAAAACCTGTTTATTACTTAAGGAATTAGGCACATTTGGGTTAAATGACTTGCTCTGTGTCACATGGCTCCTAATTATCAGAGATAAAACTCCAGGCCAGATCTTTTTGTCTCCAAGTCTAAACTTTATTCAATATGTCATGCTAAAAGAGAAATATCAGAAATCGCACGAAATTTTTATATTTAAAAGGAATGGCAAATTATACATTATAGATTAATAGTTTCATATGCAATCAAGTTTTATTTTCTGTTCTACTATGTTATGGAAATGTTTGTTGCAAAAGATATATATTTTTTATTCCAATATAACAAGGTTTGGCATTATTGGAAATGCAGTAGATTCAACCTGCTCTGCTCTTCTATTTCATTCTGAATATAGCCCATTGCACATGGTAGGCACTCAATTGCTTATTGACTGACTGAGATAGGGATAGGGAATGAACTTATCAGTTCATTGGTGTAGGAAATTCTATATTTTCTCTGCAATTTAGTCTTAATTTCCTAAGGCAAAAGAGAGAAATTAAATTACTTCCACAGAATAAGAGAGTTTGTATATAAAACATCTTCCTGAGTTCAAATCTGGTCTCAGAAACTAGCTTTGTGACCCTAGGCAAATAACTTAATTCTGCTTACCTCAGTTTCTTCAACTGGAAAATAAACTGGAAAAGGAAACCACTCCACTATTTTTTTTTTTTGCCAAGAAAACCAAATAGGGTCATTAAGAGTCAAATGAAAACATTTAAACAACAAAAATATATCAGAGGCTGGGACTTAAGAGCCTATTTTTCTGTCTTCTAGGATAGCTTTCTATCTACCATAACATGCTTCCATATGAAGCACAATGGAGAATATATGTGTTGGGAAAACAATCCAATAAACAGTGGCCATATATGAAGGTGGGGGTAAGAAGGAGAGGGACGGGAGGAGAGACTAATTTCTGAATTAGTAACATTAGGAATTTGGCCTATCTGATCATTTAAGCTTTTGGATTTAGAGTTGAAAGGAATTTAAATGATCAGATGGGCCAAATTCCTAATGTTACTAATTCAGAAATGCAAAAGAATGATCAAGTGGATTTCCTAAAGGTCATACAAGTAGCAAGTTGCAGAGTTTGGATTTGGGACCAAATGTTAAGTCCAAAGTCAATGTTTAACCAAAAATTAATCCCTATCATCAGAACTTATAATAATGGGACTGGGGAATAGGGAAAAAGGGTATGGGGGAATAAAACAAAGTTTATACAAGTTAAAATATAAGCACTACATTGAAAAAGTACAAATTGAAGTGAATTAAGATGAGAGAAAATCTAACTGAAATAATCAGGAAAGATTTCATGGAAGAGATGGCATTTGAGGTATTGTAGATAGGCAAGATTTCAACAAGCAGAGATAGCAGGGATAGGAAAGAAGAGGAAATTGAACAAGCCATTAATGAAAATCGATCCTTAAGAAAAAGTCTCCAGGGCCAGATGGATTCACAAGTAAATCCTACCAAACATTTAAAGAGCAATTAATTCCAATATTATGTAAACTATTTAGAAAAATAGGTAAAGAAGGAGTACTGTTTAATTTCTTCTATGACAGAAATATAGCACTAATACTTAAACCAGGAAGACCCAAAACAGAGAAAGAAAATTACAGACCAATCTCCCTAATGAATATTGATGCAAAAATTTTAAGTGAAATATTAACAAAGAGATTACAGCAATTTATCAACAGGATAATATGCTATGACCAAGTGGAATTTAAATCAGGAAGGCAGGGCTGATTCAATATCAGGAAAATTATTACTATAATCAATCATATCAATAACAAAACTAACAGAAACCTCTGGTAATCTCAATAGATGCAGAAAAAGCTTTTGACAAAATACAACACCCATTCCTATTAAAAATAATAGAGAGCATAGGGACAAAGGGGGATTTCCTTAAAATAATAAGTAGTATCTATCTAAAACCCACAGCAAGCATTATTTGTAATGGAGAGAAGCTAGATGTATTCCCAATAAGATCAGGGGTGAAACAAGGATAACCATTATCACCACTATTATTCAACATTGCACTAGGAATGTTGGCTTTAGCAATAAGAAAAGAAAAAGAAATGAAAGGAATTAGGATAGCCAATGAAGAAATAAAACTATCGCTTTTTGCAGATGATATGATGATATAATTAGAGAATCCTAGAAAATCATCCAAAAATCTACTGGAAATAATTCACAGGTTTAGCAAAGTTGCAGGATATAAAACAAACCCACACAAATCATCAGCATTTCTGTGTATTACTGATAAAGACCATAAGCAAGAGATAGAAAGAGAAATTCTATTTAAAATTATTGTAGACAAAATAAAATGCTTGAAGGTCTACCTGCCAAGATAAACCCAAGAACTATATAAACACTTAGACAAATAAAGTCAGATCTAAACAATTGGAAAAATATCATGACCAGGCCAAGCTAATATAATAAAAATGACAATTCTGCATATTTATTCAGTGCAATACCTACCAAACTGTCAAAATATTATTTTATAGAACTAGAATAAATAATAACAAAATTCATTTGGAAGAACAAAAGGTCAAAAATATAAAGGGAATTAAAGAAAAAAATTACAAAGGATGGTGGCTTAGCAGTACCAAACCTAAAACTATATTATAAAGCATCATCAAAATCATTTGGTACTGTCTAAGAAATAGAGCAGTGGATCAGTGGAATAGATTAGATACACATACAATAATCAAGGCCTATAGCAGTCTAGTATTTGATAATCCCCCTGAACATCAGCTTTTAGAATAAGAACTCAGTATTTGACAAAAATTGCTGGGAAAACTGGAAAATAATATGTCAGAAATTTGGCATAGACCTACATCTCATATGCCATACCAAAATAAGGTCAAAATGGATACATGATTTGAGCATAAAGGATGATACTATAAGCAAATTAGGAGAACATGGGATAATTTACCTATCAGACCTTTGGAGAAGGAGGAATTTATGACCAAAGAAGAACTGGAGAATATAATGAAAGATAAAATGGACAATTTTGATTACATTAAATGAGAAGTTTTTGCACAAATAAAACCAACAGAAACAAGATTAAAAGGGAAGTACAAAGCTGGAAAAAAATCTTTACAACTAGCATTTCTAATAAAAGTCTCATTTCTAAAATATATAAAGAACTGTGTCAAATTTATAAGAAAACAAGTCATTCCCTAATTGATAAATGATCAGAGGATATGAATAGACAATTTTCAGATGATGTAATTAAAGCCATCTATAATAACATGAAAAAGTGCTCTAAACTACTATTGATTAGAGAAATGCAAATTAAAACAATTCTGATATACCATTCACACCTCTTAGATTGGCTAAGATGACATGAAAAGATAATGATAAACATGGAGGATATATAGAAAAACTGGGACACTAATGCATTGTTGGTAGAGTTGTGAAATGATCCAACCATCTGGAGAGGAATCTGGAACTATGCTCAAAGGGCTATAAAACTGTGCATACCCTTTGACCCAGCAGTGCTATCTTTGGGTCTGCATCCCAAGAAAATCATAAAGGAGGGAAAAGAACTCACATGTACAAAAATGTTTGTAACAGCTCTTTTTGTGGTAGCAAAGAATTGGAAAATGAGTAGATGTCCATCAATTGGGGAATGGCTGAACAAGTTGTGGTATATGAAGGTAAAGAAATATTATTATTCTATAAAAAATGATGAACAACCTGATTTTAGAGAGGCCTGGAAAGATTTATATGAACTGATGGTGAGCGATACAAGCAGAACCAGGAATACATTGTACATAATAACAGTGAAAATATGCAATGATCAACTATGAAATACTTGGTTCTTCTCAGTGACTCAATGATTTAAAGCAATCCCCATAAACTTTGGACAGAAAATGTAATCTGCATCCAGAAAAAGAGCTAAGGAGACTGAATGTAAATCAACACATGCTATGTTTACTTCTTTTTTGTTTTTTTATGTCTTCCATGGTTTTTCCCTTTTGCTCTGATTTTTCTCTCCCAACATGATTCATAAAGCAATATTTGTTAAAAATAAAAAAATAAAATAAAATAAAACACTAAGGTACAAGGCAAAAAAAAGGGAAAAAAAGAACAAAAATGCCTAATACGTATGTGCATATTTATATATAAATATATATATACATATACTAATTTACACACTAGCACAACATATTAATACAAAATATTTTATAATCATGAAACATGCATGAAACATATATTTTAAAATGATGAAATACTTCAACAATGAGATGATTGAGGCCAGTTCCAATGGTTTTGTGATGAAGAGAGACATCTGCACCCAAAGAGAGGTCTGTGGGAACTGAGTTTGGATCATGACATAGTATTTTCATTCTTTTTGTTGTTGTTTGCTTTCATTTTGTTTTCTTTCTCATTTTTTTCCTTTTTTGATCTGATTTTTCTTGTGCAGCAATGTAATATAATATGTATAAAAGAATTGCATATGTTTAACATATATTGGATGACTTGCTGTCTAGGAGAGGGGGTCAGGGGAAGGAAGGGAAAAAATTTAGAACACAAGATTTTGTAAGAATGAATGTTGAAAATTATCCATATATATGCATATATATATATATATTTTGAAAATAAAAGACATTAATTTAAAAAATGATGAGGTAAAGATAGACAATTAAAAGGTTAATTTCACTTATTACTGGTTAATAATTTTGTTCTTTAGAAAAATGATTAAATGTGCTTCATTATTTAAAAAAAATCTCTATAATGTCGTGGGACAAAGAATAAATTTTTAAATAATTATTTGCTAGAAATTAGTTATTCAACTAATTTGATCTATATCTCTAGCCAAGGAAGTATATTTATTTTTTAAAGATAACTTTTTTAATGAAAGATATAGTAAATCAATAAGCATTCATTGAGTGTCTGGTGTGTGCCAGGCCCTATGCAAAGTACAGAAGATACAAAGAAAGGCAATGGTTCATGCTTTCAAGGACCTCATAGTTTAGTGGAAGAAACAAGAAAACACAAATGAATAAACAAGTTACATAAAGAATAAATAGGAAAGAATAGAAGAAAGGACTAGAATTAAGAGAAAGGTGGGATTGTTATAGAAGGTGGGATTTACACAATATAGCAATCACATTAAAGGTCATAATAGTCAATGAGCATAACTTTTTACCAATAGTCATATTTCTTTGTATTCCTTGTTTATAAAAGTAATAGCAAGTGAAAATTAGCTCTTTGGTTTCAGATCTATACATTTTCAATATAAATTCATTCCTCCTTTTTTATGTAGTTGTGTTTGAGGAATGATATCCCACCTTCATTTCCTATTTCTATTTCACAAACTTAGATATACTTTTGAATGAATGTGAAAAATAGAAACCAGGCTGGTTTGGCTGGATTGTAGGATGCAGGAAGAGGAAAAATGGCTATTAAGCCTGGAAAGGTTCTGAGGCTAGAATGTAGGTAGCTTTAGGACAGATGTGGGGGATGCTTACCTTGCTGGCCCTATAAGGGCTATGAAATCATTTGCTAAGACAACGATTTGCTGATGATGAGCTGAGAACTAAGTACCACAACTTCCTACTGTTTGAGTTCTATAAGTTGATTTGATAATTTTGTGTTATACTTTCCAAATGACCTTGGCAGAAAAAGGGTTCCCTACCCCTACTTTAGTGAAACAAAGAAGTTTCTATTGAATCCTAGAAGTAATAGTGGGTCACTGAAGTTTGGGGATGGGAAATGAGGGAGGGGATAGAAATATAAGCCAGACGCGAGTTTTAGAAAAACCAATTCAACAGCTGAGTGGGATCAAGAAAGATACGAATAAAGGAGACAGTTAGGAAGCCATTCAATTATTTTAGCAATTGGATTATGTGGAAGGGGAGAAAGGATGGATGAGAGCTGTTGTAGAGATAAAAATCATATGCTTTGGCAATTATTTGGAAATTTGAGGTGACTGAAAGTGAGAAGTGCAAGATAATACTGAGATTGTAAATTTGGCCAATTTGGAGCCTAATAGGGCCCTTGACAGAAACAAGGAAGTTTACAAAAAAGGGATATTTGAGGGGGAAAAGAATATGGTGAGATTTATAGATCAGATCACAATCCATCTTTGCCTGGCCATCTTGTTGGGCTGGGCCCTGCCCAAAGCTAAAATAGTGGGCATAATCTTTTTCGCTGAATAGTGCTTCCTATAAGATGATTTAGGAGACAAAGAAGAAATGTTTTAAGAGGTGATGAAGATTTCCTGTTGGAGATATAGGAAGGGAAAAACTTGGGATCTTGCAAAACAATTACAGAAAGTGGAAGAGAGGAGTATAAGGAATAGTAACAGGCAAAGGTTAAGTATGGTTGTTTTGGACCAATGACATTAGGTGGTGAGGTCTTGATTTGCAAGTGAATTAGATTTAAGTGAGCCAATGCTGTACATAGTCATCAGCCTCACTCACTCATTCACTCCTCCAGAATCACAAGAGTCCAGTGGCAAGACACTGGTCAAGATGACTGATGATGGCTCCAGATGCAGCAGATGACCTTGGCTTATTTTGAGCTAAGGTCCCAGTTCCCAGTTTGTTTGAGGCAATACCCATTCAGTAGTTAAAGGCTAGTTAAGAATTGAGGCAAACATTCTGGAGAACAATTTGGAGCTATGCTCAAAAAGTTATCAAACTGTGCATACCCTTTGACCCAGCAGCATTTCTTTTGGGCTTATATCCCAAAGAAATCATAAAGGAAGGAAAAGGCCCCACATGTGCAAGAATGTTTGTGGCAGCCCTTTTTGTAGTGGCTAGAAACTGGAAATTGAATAGATGCCCTTCAATTGGAGAATGGCTGAATAAATTATGGTATATGAATATTATGGAATATTATTGTTCTGTAAGAAACGACCAGCAGGATGATTTCAGAGAGGCCTGGAGAGACTTACATGAACTGATGCTGAGTGAAATCAGCAGAACCAGGAGATCATTATACACGGCAACAACAGTACTATATGACGATCAATTCTGATGGACATGGCTCTCTTCAACAATGAAATGTTTCAAACCACCTCCAATTGTTCACTGAAGAAAGCCATATACACCCAGAGAGAGGGATGCGAAATGTGGACCACAACATAACATTCTCATACTCCTTGATTGATGTTTGCTTACATTGTGTTTCCTTTATCTGATATATCGTTTGTGTAGATAAGATTTTTCTTGCACAACAATGATAAGTTTGGAAATATGTATACATATATTCGATTTGCCAATATTTTAACGTAATTAACATGTAGTGGATATCCTGCCATCTAGGGGAGGGGTGGGGAGTTGGGGGGAAAAATTTGTAACGGAAAGCTATGTAAGGGTTATTATTGAAGAATTACCCACACATATGTTATGCAAATAAAATAAAATAAAATAAATAAATAAAAAAAACAAAAACAACAACAACAACAACAACAAAAAAGAAAAACAGTGGAAGAGAGAGATTAAAAAGGGAGAAAAATAGGATGGAGGGAAATACACAGTAATCATAACTGTGAATATGAATGGTATGAACTCATCCGTAAAATAGAAGCAGATAGTGGAATGGATTAGAAACTGAAATCTGACAAAATGTTATTTGTAGGAAACATTTGAAGCAGAGACATACATGCAGAGTAAAAATAAGAGACTGGAGCAGAATTTATTATGCTTCAGCTGAAGTTAAAAAAGGAAGGGGTAGCAATCAAGATCTCAGACAAAGCAAAAACAAAAATATATCTAATTAAAAGAAAAAGCAGGGAACTACATTTTGCTAGAAAGGTATAAGCAATGAAGTAATATCAATACTAAACCTGTATGCATCAAATGGTGTTGCATCCAAAATCTTAAAGGAAAAATTAAAAGTTACAGAAGAAAATATAATAAAACTATACTAGTTGGGAGCCTCAATATTTTTCTTTAAGAACTACTTTTGTTTTTGGTGACAAAAATAAGCAAAATAAGTTAAAGAGATAGATAGAATTTTAGAAAACGATATGATAGATTGGATATGATAGATCTAGGGAGAAAACTAGATGGGAATGAAAAGGAATATATCTTTTTCTCACTGGTATATGGCATCTACACAAACACTGACCATGTATTTAGGCATAAAAATCTTATAATTGCAGAAAAATAAATATTAAATACATCCTTTTCAGATCATAATTAAAATTACATTCAATAAAGTAGTATAGAAACAAAAAAAAGAATTGAGGCAAAAAGATAGTCTAGTTTGCTTTTACAAAAGAATCATTCTTGGGGATAGAAGAGGAGGACCTCAGAGTCTCTGACCAGAACAGAAACAATGGCTATTTATACTTACTCAGGGTGGCCTGAGCTGGATATTGAAGGAAGTCAGGGATGCTAAGTACTTTAGAGGAGGTCAGAAGTAATTGAAGACTATTAATGCATATCTGATGGTTAAAGAGCTATATTCTTTCAGGGTGAGTTAAATAGTCTTGCATTAATAATAAGCAAAATCCTAGAAGACTCCTAGTCAAATGGGAAAGATTATTCTTTCATGAAGGACTGTGCCAAAGTATTTTAGTGAAAGCTGAGGCCAGATGCTTAGCTTAGAGTTTTATGAACTTCAAACCAAGTCCAGGTTTTCAGTGTTTCAGAACTTAGGCCAACTTTCAGGCTATGGAAGATTTATAGTTGGGGCATGAGCCACAGAAAAGTCAATGGATTTAACTCTGAGTGAAAGATCAACAATTTCAACTGAGCTCATCAATTTCAGTTTTGATCTCACAGTTGTCTCTAATGATTGGCTCTGAATGAAAGGAAATAAGAGAAAATAATATACTGTATCCCCAAGTTTCTACCCATGAAAGACATAGAGGGTAATAGAATGAATGACTTATAATCCTATACAGCCTTTTTTCATTAGGATTGTGGTTTCATGCCCTTTCCGGGGAGCAAGATTGAAGGAATCAGAAGAAATAATTTGTTAAAAGAGACTAATAGATACTAAATTTTCTCCCTAAATCAATCAAGAGCTTTTTGATGTAAATATTGAAGTACTTTAAGAACTGTCACAGAGGCAGTAAAATGTAGACTTAATTGGTAGTCCCAGGCTTGCCTGAGTTCTAGCCCCACAGTGTGACCAAGGCAATCAAGATGATGAAAGGCTCTGGGGTCATGGATAGTGTAGGTAGAATGGTAGACCTGGAATTAGAAAGACTTAGATTTGAAAGTTGCCTCAGTAATGTTCCAGCAATATGGTTCTTAACATCCGTGGGACTCAGTTTCTCCATCTATAAATAGGGTTAATAATAATAACACCTACCACACAGGATATTTTTTATTGTGTTTTTTTTAAGAATCAAATGAGTTGTTTGCACAATGCTTTAAAAACCTGAAAGAACTGTGTAAATGTGAAGTTTAACTGCCTTTTAAAAAACTTCGGGATATTTTGCCTGAAGAAAAGAAAGTTTGACAGGGGACATGGTAACTATTATTATGAGGAATGGGTTCTGCTTGACCCCATACATAGCCCTCCCTCACTTAAATCCAATTTACTTGCATGTCATGGTATTAGCTCCCTGATATCATGGTCCTCTTGGAGAATGATGGACAAACAACAACAAGAATCCTTAGTTCCCCTTTAGATCTCACTTTGTTCATTCACTTATTTATTTGTTTGTTTGTTTCTTTGTTTTGGACTAAGGGAAAGAGGGGATTCTTTGCCTTAATTGCTACCTAATCTTAATCACTGAATGGGTACAGCTTCAATCAAACTAGACTTGTTGAAAACCTTAGCTTAAAAAGGCCAAGGTCTCCCACTACATCCTGAGCCATCTCCAGTTGTCCTGATCTATATCTGGCCACTGGACCCAGATGGTTTTGGAGGGGAAAGTGAGATAGGTGACCTTGCCCAGCCCTCCCTCACCTAAATCCAATCCACTTGCATGCCACGGTATCACCACCCTGATGTCATGGTCCTTTTTGAGAATAAAGGGCAAAAAACAAGGTTTTTAGAGAAGCAGATTAGGAACATTTTTTGTGGAAAAGGGGACTGGAAAATGCTTGGGATCAAGACTCAAGACATTGTTTCTACATATGTGTAATTGTAATGATATTTAAGGAAAGCACCCTGGGGAACCTTGGACATTTGGTAACTAGTTCCAGGTAGCTATGTGCTGAAGAGCAGGCTGTCTGATTGACTTCAAAGGTATTTTTAAAAGGCTAAGCCCCTTTAGTTCCTTCCTTTTTGCTGCTGTTTTTTTCTTTGTCTTCAAATATACTCTCATGGAAATGATAGCATCTGGTAAGAATCTATGCTGTAAAGGAAAGGGCTGTGAGACCTTCTTCTCTGCCTTTTGTCCTACTCCTGAGACCATATAACCTCCTGAGAAATGTGACCTTCTAGGACTTTTGATTTATTCTCTTCCATTCAAAGAGAGTGAAATGTCTGGTTGGAAAGCAATCTGGAAGTTGGAATCCATGCCGTACTTTATTGCCCTGAGGAAACGACTGATCTTTGTGAGTGACCTTCAGGACCTCAGTCCAGAGAAATGACTTATTACCTTTGAATTCCAACTTGGTGAGACAAAAACCTTGTGTGAATTGAGCTAAATTTCTAAAATAATTCCTTCCCACCATAGGCCAAAGTGGAATAAGAGGGAATTATACCCTTGGTTTTGGGGGAAATGTGTGAGTCTGTTCTTGTTATATCTATAAGGTAATATCATATTGGTTAAGAGGAGTTAGGTTGAACTGGAGTATAAATTACTGACCCCCTAAACGAGGAGGAGGGTGGGAATAAAGCCAATGAGGGCTTGAGCCAAATCCTATCAACTAGTAAGTCAATAAGTATTTATTAAACACCTACTATGTTCCAGGCACTGTGTTAAGAATTCAGAATACAAATACAAAAAAGAAAGTCTGCCTCTGCCCTCAAAGTACTTACCCTCTAATTAGGGGAGACAATACCTCCTTTCTAAAGCTAGGAATCAAGAGGGAGGAGGGAGAGAGCAATTGGTACAGAGCACAAGAGAGTCCAGTCCAAAGCATGCAGCTGAAGAAAAAATGGAGGCTTTGGGAGGAGTTCTTTGCTTTTCCTTCCAATCCTCCACTCAGAAGAGCAAACACAGATACACATATATTTACATATATATGTGTATATAGACATATATACATACACACAATAAATATTTATATATGTATGTATATATAAATATGTGTGCGTGTATATATGTATGTATATATATGTGTGTATTATATATCTACACATATATGTATATTTCACACAGATACACACGTATTTCATAATTAGATCTCTTCAAAAGTGAAATGGGTTCCTTGGTAAATACTATATTTTATATATATTTTTGACATGACCAATGTGGAAATTTTTTTCTGCATATTTGTTTCTGAATTTTTCTGCATATTTGTTGTAAGGGCTTTGTTTTTTTTTAAAGAAATATAATTCAATTGGGGGTGAGGGGATTGAAAGGAAAAAGAGTAGGTGCTTATAAAAATATTTTTGTTTATTTATTTATTTAATGTTTTTCCCCAGTTACATTCAAAATAAACAAAAACATTTTTAGATTTGCTTTTTAAAATTTTTGAGTTCTAAGTTATCTTCCTTATCCCCACCCACAATTAAGAAACCACATGTGAAGTTATGTTAAAAATATCCATAAAAGTCAAGTTGTGGAAGAAAACATAGATTTCTTGCTCTAATGAAAATAAAAACCCTCAAGAAGAATTAAGTTTTTTTTTAAAAAGAGAGATAGAGAAAGAGAGAATGCTTCAATCTATATTTAGACACAACTGGTTCCTTCTCTGGGTATAGATAGGATTTTTCATCATAAGTCCTTTAAAATCATTTACATTACAGCTGGTCATCCCAGAACACTGCTATTACTTTGTATATAGTATATTTCACTTTGTTCATGGAGGACTTTCCAAGGTTTTTTTTTTTCCTTCTGGGAGCATCCTGTTCTTCATTTCCTATAGAATAATAATATTCCATCACAAACACATACTGCAGTTTATTGAGCCATTCCCCAATTGATGGGTATCCCCTCAATTTTCAATGTTTTTTGCCCTAAGAAGAGAGGTGCTATGAATATTTTTTGTACATATAGGTCATTTTTCTTTTATAAAAATCTCTTTTGGAGGGGTAGCTAGGTAGTGCAGTGGATAGAGCACCAGCCCTGAAGTCAGGAGAACCTAAGTTCAAATCTGACCTCAGACACTAAACACTTCCTAGCTATGTGACCCTGGGCAAGTCATTTAACCCCAATTGCCTCAGGGAAAAAATCTCTTTTGGTATTTATGCCTAGTAGAGATGTTGTTAGGACAAAGGATATGCATGAATTTATAGCCCTTTGGGACAGATCATATTCTTTGATCATTTATCAATTGGGACATGGCTCTTATTTTTATCAGTTTGATTCAGTTCCCTCTAAGTTTGAGAAATGAGGCCTTATCAGAAAAATTTGCTTTGAAATTCTTTTTACAATTACTATTGCTATTTGTATTTCCCTCTTATTTATTCTCTCTCCTTTTACCCTGTCCTTCCTTAAGTGTTTTGCTATTGACTACTTCCTCCCCCAATATGTGCTCTCTAAAAATAAATATTTTTAAAAAATAAAAATAATCTATGTATATTTCTTTTCATTAGAAGACTTCAGGGAAAGCCTAGATGCTTACTTATTTTTTAAATAATAAAAGCTTTTTATTTTTCAAAATACATTTAAAGATAACATCCACCCTTGCAGAACCTAGTGTTCCAAATTTTTCTTTCCCTATCTCCCCTGTCCCCACTCCACCCAGCAAATAATCCAATATAAGTTAAACATAAGCAATTCTTCTAAACTTATTTCCATCAACCGAGTGGATGCCCATCAGTTGGAGAAGCTGAATAAATTATGGTATATGAATGTCATGGAATATTATTGTTCTATAAGAAACCACCAGCAGGATGATTTCAGAGAGGCCTGGAGAAACTTGCATGATCTGATGCTAAATGAAGTTCCCACAGTCCTCTCTCTGGTGCAGATGGCTCCCTCCATCCCAAGTCTACTGGAATTGGCCTGAATCTCCTCATTGTTGAAAAGAGCCATGTCCATCACAATTGATCATCACATAATCTTGTTGCTGTGTACAATGTTTTCCTGGTTCTACTCACTTCACTTAGCATCAGTTCATATAAGTCTTTCCAGGTTTTTCTGAAGCCATCCTGCAGATCTTTTCTTATAGAACAATAGTATTCCATTACATTCATATACCATAACTTAGCCATTCTGCAATTAATGGGCATCCACTCAGTTTCCAATATAAGGGATATTTTTAAAGGGAATTTTTATAAAAAGTTGAATTCTCTAAGATCTTGAGATAGTAAATCTTGGTTAAGTTAGATAGCCTTTCTTGGTTTTAGCTTTGTTATCTACAAAAGTGTAACCCAAATGGTACTTCTTCCTTGTATCTTTCTTCATACTCCTTCTTGATAACAAGCTTTCTTTCTAGCTCGGACTTGGTAAGCAGATGCTTAGAGAAATATAATTCTCCCAGCTACTCAGGCTTCTTCACTATCTCTCCTCTCCATATCCAATCTGTGGCCAATGTCTGTCAATTTTACCTTCCCTCTTATAGTCTTCTCCCTTCTGACACTTCCACCACTCTTGTTCAGGACTTCATCATCTCATGCCTAGAATATTGCCAAAGCCTGCTCATAGGTTTGCCTGTCTCAAGTCTCTCCCTACATTTATCCATCATCCATTCAACTACCAAAATGATTTTCCCAAAGCACAGATCCTACCATGTTACAACTCTCCCAAAATTCTAGTGGCTCCCAGTCATCTCCAGGATCAAATGCACAACACTCTGGTATTCAAAGCCCTTTATAACCCACTCCTCTCCTACCTTTCCAGTTTCCTTAGATTTTACTCCCTTTCATATATTTTTCATTGCTGTCCACAAACAAAATACTCCATCTGTGGGTTCTGGGAATTTTCTAAGGTTGTCTCCCACCCTGGAACACTCTCTTCTGCTATGACCATTGACTTCCTGTCTTCCTTTAAGTCTCAAAGTATATCCATCTTTCACAGCAAGCCTTCTTTATCAGGTGATGATCAGCCTTCTTCATCCTCCAGTCTCTAAAATCATGCTTCAGCAATGTGCCAGCCAGAATTCTTAACTCTTTCAAAACTGCCTTTGCAGAAATAAATATCCCAAGCCATCCCCCAATGAGATCCAATTTCACTAGATTCATCTGTGATGATTAATTAAAGAGTGAATACATAGAATAGCTTCTACTGTTCACAGATAGCCTTGTGAAGGAAAAGAAGACTTTAAAGGGCAACCTGAGGAATATGGGAAAGGTGAGAGAGGAAGCACTGCATGTAATCATTTCCTTCTTTCTTAATGTCTACCTCCTGGCAAAGCACCAGGAATAGTTCCACCTTTCCTCAGATTTTTCTGTGGATTTGCTCCCTTATCTAAAAGTCTATTTTCTCCAGTGTTACTAATAATAGTAAATGGTGCCTATTCTATATAAATCTCCTTATTATTGAAGATCAATTTTACCTCTCTATCTAATCCCTAGTTGAAATACTATATTCCTGAGAAATAGGATAATAGATGAAGGAATGGTTCAGAATATGTATTTTGGAGGGTTTGATCCTTCAAGGGAAGGGCACACCTGAAGAGAGTGCCTGAAGAGGATTGACAAAAACAAATCCTTTCCTTGCCTTGTTTCCCCAATTGAGTTATGCACCTAATTACCTAAAATTACAAAATTTTTGTAATTTTAAAATAAATTACAAAATCTTCCAGTTAGTGAGGATATCAAAGCAGAGAGAATTCTGTCACCTTAAAAATTTTTTTCTAGGGGGCAGGACCAGCTTCTTTCATTCCTTTTTTTAAAAAAATTTTATATTTTTTCAAATAACAAGCATTTATTTTCTCTCCTTCCCACTATCCCCATCAAAATTAAAATGAAACAAAATAAAATCCTCTTAAGAAATATGAATAGTTAAGCAAAACTCTTGTATTCCTTTCTCACCAAAGTCAAATGTAAGTCTAACTCATCAGTTTCTCAGCTTCTTTTTTCTTCATTCTCTAACCCTTCCTTGAAATGTTCATTTGGGATATATATATTAGTTAACTATTTGCCCATGGTGTAATATACATTTAGCCTTACAGTCAAAGCCACTATTCTACTGATGTCAGGTGAAAGAAATTTGAAAACATCCTTCCCCTGAAATCCTCCCCATGTGACTGTTGATGGCTTGGAGTGACTCCATTTTCTTGAAGATTATGCTGAAAGAACCATAGATTTAAAGCCAGAAGGGATCTTAGAACTCATCTGGTACAGAAATTCTTAATTTTTTATGTCACTGACCACTTTGGAAGACACAGGAAGCCTCTGAATACTTTTTTTTTCAGAATAACACATTTAAATGGACAGTAATATATAGATAACAAAGGAAACTAGTTGTAGTGAAATGTAATTATCCAAATATTTTAAATTGTCAATGGTAATAATACCTAGCATCAAGTCTAATAACCAAAGTAATTTTCAAGTAGTTAGCATAACTGATTTGTCAAGATATCTGCAACATCTGTAATGTGATATGAAAAATCTATGATTTCTATTGGTGACCAAGTCACAAGTATTGCTGATGCTACTATGGTTAAATTTATTTTTTCCTCATTCAACTTTATGTGGCCTGGACCTAGTCCAAGTTGTTCATTCCAAACTCAGTGCTTTCCCCCTCATCCTGCCATTTTCCTACTATGGGAATGAGAAGAAAACAAATTATGATAGGCTCTAGCCTGATGGAAAGTCTTTGTACTTAAGCCACAAGGCTTGTCTCCTCTGAGGATCAACCTAGCTAAGTCAAATCACAGGAAGGCTGGTCACCAAAAGATGAATTATTTTGGTCACAGCAACTATTAACATACAAACCAATAACACTATTTTCAGTTGTAACTCAAGAACCAAAAACTAAAATCAGTGATGAGCAATCTAATTCAGTCAACTCTCAATTAGCCCTCGTACTTTCACAGACTTTGGATTTAGGATTCCTTTCCTTTGGGCTATGTTATTCAGGTTTAAAACTCAGGTGAGGTAATGTCATAAGATATATAAACAATGAATACAGCCTCTGGGCATGTGGCTTCAGGAATTGCCCAAGATTCCTCTAGTGTTAGTTGGAAAGCTCACTGTTCAGAGCTCAGAGCCAAAGAGGAGGAGGAAAAATTGGAAGGGAATGCCTGGGTGGGGCAGATGTTTAAGAGCACCTGCAAAAACCTGGGTTTTATAAGGCAACAAACTTGCCAAGGTCACCAAGACAGGTCTGGCCTGGTTCTAATCTCAGTTTGCCCCAGCTCAATGTCTCTAAAAAAACAAAAGAAAGAGGCAACTACTGGGATTAGAAAATGGAAAATGGCCACCATTTCTGGAGGGAGAATGATGGAAGCACTGAAATGCCAGTCTCTAGGATGGTGATGTAGCCAAGCAGTAAATGGTAAATCATGATAAGGAATCTCTGACTAATTTCAAGTGAACCACAGGAATTAATATAGCATCATTCCTAAAAGTGGAACTTTTTACTTTATAGAGCAAGTGTGCTTCATTGCATCCCACTCTACAGCTAGCAAAATCCCCCCTGCTCTTTTCCTAATTTCTGTGGTCCAGTTCTCATCTCCCTTGTCTTCTAAGAAAGCCATCTCCAAGAACTCCCCTTCCTTTCCAGCTGAGTCTCCTGTAGTCTCTTCCCCCAACTGTGCTCCCCTTCCATTGTGTCCTCTGGAATTCTAACTCTTTTAATAACAAATACCTCATAACCAATCAATCAACAAGTATTTATTAAATGCCTATCATGTGTCGGAAATGTCAGGCATGGGATTTGAGGGGTGCGATACAAAAGAAAGAATAAAAAAACTCTACTCTCAAGAATCTTCTAGATACATAAAGCATTTAACAAGTCTTTACTATGTATGTTCTAGGCACTAGACTGAGTGTTGGGGATAGAAATAGAAGCAAATATGACAAAATGGTCCCTCCTCCCAAGGAGCTTAGATTCTTATAGGGAAGACAAAATGCGAATGGGGAGCAGATTATAGGTAGGGGAAAAAGCTGCCATTGAGCAGGTAGAATTGGATGGGAGGATACACACACATATACATGTATATATATACAAATAAACATATCCACATATATAATATATATGTATATCTATCTTTATATAGAATAAATATAAGGGAAACAAATAGTCACCTACTACATGGCAATTCTATTATTCTTCCTGTTTTGATAATCATGTTCCCCACAGAGACTATCTCAAACTTTCTCCAGGTCCTCAGTAAATGACCTCACTTCTTCCTTTACTTAAAAAATATAGAATCTACCCTAATCTGTGTATGAGTCACTAAAAATCTTCATTTGTCTATTTATTTTCCCTAATCTCTAAGTATATGTGGCAATCCAAGGAGACAATGGCTTTTTGGTGTTGATTCTCTACCTGATCACCTGAGTAAAAAACAGCTGCAAAGAGCTTTTTAAGCTCTAGTGCTTGACTGGCAGATGACAATGGAGAACTCATGCAAAGAAGTTTCACTGAAGTGAATCAATGTGTATCCTTGCTTAATATCCTTCTCCTGCTATGGCTAAGTAAATCACTTTGTTAACTATTGAATGATCAATGAAAATTTCATTTAGTTCTAACACTAAACTTAAACTAACCAGACACCAGGTTGAAACAAACAAATCCAAAATAAATAAATAAAAGAAACAAACAAATCCAGAACAACTTATTTACTCATTCTTACTTACAGACACATCTAGCTGTTTTCTCTCATGCTTAAAAATCTTTCATATGGTCCTACCATCCCCTCAAGTTATCTTATATCTCACTTCCCTTTTACTGCTGAATTCCAGGAAAAGTCATCTACTTTGTAGTATCCATTTCCTCATCACCCAATTTACTTCTCAATCAACCTTTAATCTAACTCTTGATTTCAGCACTCTTCTCAAAGCTCTTTCCTTTCCCCCTGTTCTCCCTCTTTCTCTCCTTCTTTATAATGTCCCTTAATAAGCCAAAGATTCACAGATGTAGATAACTCCAAGTCCATATGTACATCATATCTTTCTCTTGAATTCTGGTCCTGTTTCATGATCTGCAGGACATCTCTATCTAGATGTCCTCTTAGCATGTCAAATTCAATATGTCCAAAATATTATACTTATACTTGCCCTGCCTTCAAACATCCCCGTTTTTGTTGAAAATACTACCATCTTTCAAACTGTTCAAGGTTTGTGACTTCAGAGACGTCATTGACTCATTTTTCTCCCTTATGCTACAAGATCTAATCACTTGCCAAATCCTGATTGTACTTATATATATATATATATTTTTAATTTGTGTTTTTCTACTCAAATATAGCCACCAAAACAACTTAAGCTTTCATTGCCTCTCATATGAATTATTGTGCTAACATCCTCATTGTTCCCTTTGCTTCTTATCTTTTCCAACTCCATCTAACATCCATAAAACTATCAAAATAATTTTTGTAAGTTATATGTATGACCATGTTGTATCCCCACTCAGGACCTTCAAGGGCTTTCTATGGTCTTTAAGAAAAAATATAAACTTGGCCAGGCATCTAAAACCTAATGCTATCTTATTTTTCATGACTTATTTTATACTCTATTTCTTTATTCACTTTAAGTCCATCCAAATTATAATTATTACTTTTTCTCAAACTCAGTGCTCCATATCCCATTTCTCTGTATTTATATTCCTTCAATGTACTTTCTTCTTTAAAATTCCTTTCTTTCTTCAAGAGACACTTCTTCCATGAAGCCTTCCCCAAATTCTTTTCTTTCTTTCTTAGTGGTTAGTACTCTTCCCCTTTCTCAAATTATCTTTTATCTATATAATCTATGACCCAGAATAAAAACTCTAGATTTTCATTTACCGAGTCAAGATTTAGGGGCTTCTCATATAGTAATTTTCTTTTCTCTTATGCCTCCATTGAGGATTTCCCATGGAAGCATTAGAATTTATTTTATGCATAGAGTTTCCACAACAGATAAAATGCACTCAAGTTCCATAAAAGTACTTTATCTAGTGTGACAAAAACATAAAAAATATAGATCATAATCTACCAGAACAACTTTCCTTTCCTTTCTAGTGGGGCCTACCTTTCCCAAGGACCTCTGTAGTTCTCTAGACTGTAGGTTACTAAAGTATTTTTATGCTACATGAGGAACATGGAAATATCTAATATTTCATGTTTCCTTAAGTCAAAAATAAAGCAGTTCTCACTACAGTGATGGTAGGATTATTAGATCCTTTGGAAAGAATCATCATTTATAAAAGTCTTATTGTTCTTAAACACCAAGTGTTAGTATGGTTAATATAACTCAAGGGCAATTTGTCAATCAAGTAGACATAAATGAGACTACATAACAGTTCACAGCTGCTTTTTACCCGTTTGGTTAAAGCTAAATAGTGGCTATTCTAGGCAAAATTACACTATTCTCCAAATCCCCAGAATTCCTTCCTTTTAACACTGACTTTCTCATTGGTGTTCCCTTTCCCCTGTTTAGGTATTTAGCCCCTTCTATTCTCTGTCGTTCAACCTAACCATTTTGCATGTGAGGTATGTGTACTTTATATAACCCAGTAAGAACTATGGTAATGTATGAATACTATTGCCAAAGAAGGATAGAATCTGATATCACTTACACTTAAGTTACATCCTAGTATGAATGAAGGTCAATCATTATCTTCTCTTTTCCATGTTATGGTGAATGGAAAATACCTGCAATTGGAGTCAGAAGATTTGAATTTTGATATTGACTTTATGATGTTTGGCAAATCACTTTACATATCTAGTCATAAGTTTCCATATTTGTAAGTGCCTGTTTATATATTATGTATGCATACATCACATATATATAGACATATATGTATCTATGTATGTAAATATTCACATACACATATATTCACATACACATATATACACATACATGTGTGTATGTATATGTATATACATATATATATATACTGATGTGTGGGTTACTTGGGACAAGCAATACTTTTATTACAGATTCTTTTTTTTTTTTGAGAATTCACACAGGGCAAGTGCTCACAAGGTGGTCAGAAAAAAATAACACTTTCAAGGTAGCTCTTAAGAAATTTAGAATTGATTGTATAACATGGGAGACATTGACCTTGATTGCTCTCATCACAGAAGATGATGTGCTCTATGAGCAAGACAGAATTGAATTAACTCAGAAAAAACACAAAGTTAGAGAATCAGCTCCAAATGTTCATATGAACTATTTGTGTCTGACCTGTGGCAGAGTATTCCAAGCTTGTATTGATCTGATCAACCACAGGTGGACACTTTACCTTGCTTCTAACGTAGTAATGTCATTTTGGTTCCCTTCAAGAATGAAGGACAATAACAACCAACCAATTTTACAATTGCAATGGTCATGCCTGGGACATCTATTGTAACTAGACTGACTAATTTTGTTCATCTGTAAAATGAAGAAGCTGGACTTGGTGATTTCTAAAGACCTTTCTAGCTCTAGATTCAAAAATGCTATTATTGCTTGCATTTAAAGCCTTTTCTCTCTAATTATGGAATGAAAGATTTTATAATTACTTAAGAAATTTCAGGCATGAATTAGAAGGGTGTGGCAGTATGCAGAAGCCATTATCAAAAAGATTTCTCAGAGAGGAAGAAGGAAGTCATACAGATTTGGAATTATATTATTTTTTTCCACTTAGGGAGATGGAGGAAATATTAACATCTGTTATCTTTTCTCTTATTTTGGAATATTTCCCTTTTTTGAGGTAGCTTGAAAACAAGTCCCCAAACGTCTTTAAAATTGGATGACTTCCAACTTGGCTTTCTTGTGCATGTTATTTGATCAAATCCAGCTGCTACCTCAATTTCATCTTTTAAAATGACATTTGCAATTCTTCACACAGCACATCAGGTATTAAGAATCCAAATTTGATCATTCCTTTGTCATAAATAAAAATTAATGACTATATGAACACTGACATGTTTCATTTTAAATGTATTTGTTCTCATTTTCATTTCATCTATAGGTGTTCTTACAATGACCTGATTTAGTTGGGTTTCATACCAAGAATTCTGTAGATTCATTCTCCCCCTCACCACCCTCCATAGTCACACTGCATTTCACTGCTTTGTGAGATGATGCTTCTTATAATCTTTTTTGTTATTTTTATTAACATAGGTTCATAGATCTAAAGCATGAAGCAAACTTGGAGATCATCTAGTCCCCTTAAACTGTGATTTGTGATCCCAAATAGGGTTTCATAACTGAATGTGGAGATCATGAAATTATGATTTGTTATTAGTAAAAGCTTGACTGGTATACCTATTTTATATACCTATATACTTGGGGTCATGTAAAAATTTCTTGAGGGAAAAGAGGTCATCAAAAAGGTGAAGAAGGGACTTAAGAAAGATCACACAGGTATTAAGCGGCAGGGATTCAAAGTCAGGTCTTTTGCTTTTTTCTTCCATATCACCTACCTCAGCAATATATTAGCACCCTCATCAGTGCTATTGATAACTATTATGGCTCCCTACTTAGCAAAGAAGGCAAATCATTGACAACCCAAGGAAGTTTCTGAACTCATTTGGTATTTTTAAAGCAACAGTAATAGGATTTGGAAACAGAGGACATGGTTTTTCATCCTTGCTCTCCTACTTATAATATGGATAATTAAGGTAAGTCAGTCTCCTTGTTTATATGGTATGTTCTCCCTCTGTCTGACCTTAAAGAATAGGAGCAGGATCTTAGACCTAGGAAAACATGAAGAGAGTGATATAAAATGATGTTCAAGATTGGAGAAGGAAAGAGATTTGGGGATGTTTAATGGTGGCACTTTCTTGCTGAGATATGCTATCTCTTTCATTCATCCTGTTCATACCCAGGCGACATTGACCTTGATTGCTCTCATCACAGAAGATGATGTGCTCTATGAGAAAGACAGAATTGAATTAACTCAGAAAAAACACAGAGTTAGAGAATCAGCTCCAAATGTTCATATTCCAGATTTTGTCTAGTTTCTATCCTTTGTCTATACATCAGAATTCTTGGATCCAGAATAATATATCTAAATCTGAAGGATTTATAGAATCAAAGTGCATGGTGGGATTGCAGTTGGTCAATGCCTGGCTATTGTTTTTTTAATTATTTATTGCCTCCCTATTACTCAGCACTATTTAGCACAGTACTGATTTTATACTAAGGTTATACCAAGTAAAGATATTTCATACTGCATTCTATCATGTCTGTCTCCATGGAGAGCTGACACTGAAATATACTGCAATCAAATTAAAAAAAATATTCAAAAAAAGGTGAAACAGCTGATGGGTAAGGAGTTCAGAGCCAATTTCTAATTGGTAGATTTATCAATCTGTTCCCTGCTTCTCAATGAATTAGTGTTACTTGGTAGAGAGAGGCAGATTTATAGTATAGGTCTTAATCATTTTCTATTTTATGGTCACCTAACTTATTTTCAGGGATTTTTTGTTTTTTATTTTTGCTACCAAAAATATGCTACTATGAATCTTGTGTTGTATATGGTATTTTTCCCTACTTTCAGATATATGTCCAGGAACTAGATTTCTGGATCAAAAGGTATTCATGCTTTAGCAACTTTACTTTCATAATTCCAAATCATTTCCCCCCCAGAATGGTTGAATCTGTGAACATTGTGACATTTTTTGTCTTTTGATATCTTTGATTTTTGTGTGTGTGTGCATTTCTGTTGGATGGGAATTATTTTATTTATTATTTCTTTTTTGAGTGGATAAGTTATTTTCTCTCATTTTTAAACATGTTAAAATATGTTAAATCCACTATATATATATATATATATATATATATACAATTATCTTGCTACACAAGAAAAATCAGATCAAAAAAGAAAAAATGAGAAAGAAAACAAAATCCAAGCAAACAACAACAAAAAGAGTGAAAATGCTATGTTGTGATCCCCAGTCAGTTCCCACAGTCTGCTCTCTGGGTATAGATGGCTTCACCACAAGATCATTGGAACTGTCCTCAATTATCTCATTGTTGGAAAGAGTCATACCCATCAGAATTAATCATCATATAATCTTGTTATTGCCATGCATAATGATCTCCTGGTTCTGCTCATTTTGCTCAGCATCTGTTCATGTCTCTCCAGGCCTCTCTAAAATCATCTTGCTGATCGTTTCTTATAGAACAATAATATTACATAACATTCATATATATCATAACTTATTCAGCCATTTTCCAACTGATGAATATCCACTCAGTTTCTAGTTTCTTGCTACTACAGAAAGGATTGTCACAACTATTTTTTCACATGTGGGTCAATGGGGATTATTTTAAAGTCAAATATTCTACTCACTTTTTTTTCAAGAATGTCTCAAATGCCTCTTTTGTTGAATGTCCCTCTTTTTTATTTTTTTAAAGCTCATGATTAATCTTGTTTCCTTGCATGATTCATGTTACTTTCAGTTGTAATTAGAGTATCTTTACTTGGGGGAATATATTATTCCATTTCCTCCTATTATTTGATATTTTGGATTATAATATTCAATTCATTTCTCCCTGGTATATAATTGAATTATCTTTCCTATAAATCTGAAAGTCTTACTACTGACCACTTGCAAAATCTGTTGTTAATGAAATTGTTAAATTTAACCAGTATGGACCTTAATATAAGAAGTACAGGATTTTGTTTGTTTTGTTTTTTATTTTTTATCCAGTCACCTATGATTTCTCTTGATTGATACTTTCTTGTCTATATCCCAAAGTTTTGGACAGTTTTGTTGTATTATTTTAAAAGAATATGTTTATTCTTGGAGACCTATGATTCTGAAATTATGTATTCAAAGTCTTTTGTCTGAGTTTTTGCAAGATTTGCACTTTTTTTTTTAACATTGTTGCCCTTTACTTATCTTCTGTCAGATTTTCCTCTACTTCAATATTTTTGTGTTATAAATCCATTAATCTCTTTTATTACTTTAGAGATTCTCCATGATGATTCCATTTTTTCTAATCTGTTAATTGTGTTTTTTACTATTGTATTGAGTTCTAATTTCTGTCATTTATAATTTTAAATAGATATTATTTATATTTTGAAAGTGGCATTTCTTATTATTTTTCTGTGCTCTTTGGGTAACCTATAGAATTCTATTTTTTCAATGGGCACTATTTAAATTATTTTATAAAATCTAGTTAGAGAACTTTGAATTCTCTTTTAGGTTTTGTTTATTCTCTCTTCTCAGAAGTTTGTGTGCCAGACTTTTATATAGGTTTTTTTATCTAGATATCTTTGCTTTTAGCCATTTCCCCCCAATTAATCAAGAAGCATTTTTTATTTATTGTATTTTTTAAACATTCATTTAAAAATTTTTGTTCCAAATTTTCTCTCTTCCTATAAGCCCTCCACCACCCATTAAGAAGGGAAGCAACATGGCATCCATTATACATATGAAATCATACAAAACCCATTTCCATATTAATCATGTTGCAAAAGGGAAAAAAGAAAGAAAAATAAAGTTAAAAAATATGCTTCTCTATATATTTAGAGTTCATTGATTCTTTTTACTGAAGGTGGTTATCATTTTTTCATTATGAGTCTTTGGAATTGTTATGGAGTATTATACTGATTCCAGAGTAGTGAAGACTTTTATAATAATATTACTGTGCACAATATTCTATTGGGTCTGTTCCTATTTCATATCAGTTCATAGTCTTTCTGAATTTATTTTTTCTGAAATTAATCCTGCTTGTTATTTCTTATAGTAAAATAGTATTCTACCACAATCATGTACCACATCTTGTACAGACATTCCCCAGTTGATGACCATCCCCTCAATTTCCAATCCTTTGCTACCACAAAAAAAAGAGCTTCAGTAAATCTTTTTTTTGGTACATATGGGTCCTTTCCCTTTTTCTTTGATCTCTTTGGGTTACCTTATAGTGGTATTGCTAGGTCAAAGAGAATTCATAATTTCATAGCTTTTTGGTTATAGTTCTAGGATGTTCTTCAGAATGGTTAGAACAGTTCACAACTCTATCAGTAATGTATTGATGTATTTATTTTTCCTTATTCCCGCCAACATTGGTCATTTTCTTTTTTTTGCTATGGTAAACAATCTGATATGTGGTAAGTGGTACCTCTAAGTTGTTTTTATTTGCAATTCTCTAATTATTAGTTATTTAGAGCATTTTTTTTCAACAAGAATTTATACTTACTCTGTGCTTCCTTTGCTAAACACTGGGGCTCCAAAACAACAAGCAGACAAACTAAAACTCCCTCTGTCCCTGCCCTCTAGAAACTCACATTCTGATTCAGAAGACAAAATGAAAGCTAAATGTTTGCAAAGCATAAAGGTATCTGAGTAATTATTAGGGTAAGCACTAGTAGCAGAAGGGGAGTAGAAGGCCCTTTGTAGAAGGGGGTATTTAAGAAGGCAGGAAAAAGACAGATTGAAGTGTTTTAAAAGACAAATGGAGGATTTTTATATTTGACCCTGGAAGGTTCAGGGAACCACTATAGATTATTTTTGGCAGCCAAGTGAACGGTAGATTAAAATAAAAGTGATTGCAGCTGGTAGATTAACATTCGTTGCTAATGCGATAATCCAAGTATAAGATAAGGAGAACCAGTTTGATGGCAATTTCAAAGGAGGGAAGGGACCATATCCTAAAGATGTTGTGAAGGTAGAAACAACTTGGTAAAAGCATGGATAAGTGTGAGAGAGAAGTCAGGGAAAATAAATACTCTTTCAAACTTGGGTGATAGGGATGATATTTGATCCCCCTTGGAAGAAAGAAGAGTTTGTAGGGAAAGACAATGAATCTAGTTTTGGACATGCTGAGTTTAAGATGTTTATAGGATACTCATTTTAAGATGTCTAAGGTACTGTTTGTGATCCAAGAATTCAGAAGAGAGACTAGGGCTCAATATGTAGATCTGAGAACTATCTTCTTAGAGGAGATAATTGAATCCAGGTGAGGTGATGAGATCTGAAATGAGATAATATAAATACAGATGAGAAGAATAACCGGTACAAATCCCTGGGGACATCTACAGTTTGTGAGCATGAACCAAATGATGAACCATGAGAGGATATTGAAAAAGAAAGGACAGATAAGAGGAGAACCAGGAAGGCAATGTCATGAAAACCTAAAGGAAAGCATTCTAAAATCTAAATTAAAATCATCAACCTAAAATGTCCTAAAACCTAAAATTAGCATCAAAGAAAAGAGTGGGATTAACAGTAGAGATGCCAAGAAAGATGAGGAATAAGAAAAAGCCATTAGATTTGGACATTAAGAGATCATTTGGTAACTTTGGAGAGAGCAATTTCAGTTAAATTATGAAATAGGAAGTGAAGCTACAGATTTAAAAGACAGTTAGAAAGGAAATGGAAGGCTCTCTCAAATTTAGCCAGGAAAGGAGGAGAAATAGAGGAAGATAACCAGTAGGTTACTTCAGAGGAAGTGAGGGTTTTTAAGAATGGAGGAGATATGAGTTTGTTGATAAGCAGCCAGAAGATAGGGAGAGACTGAAGATGAGGAATATTTTATATTTATAGGAAGCCTGAATATTACTTGATAGGATGACTTCCAGATATTTTATGCATTATGTTATTATTTGAATAAAATAAATCTCATTGTGGTTTCTGAGTTGGTTTTTGTTGTTAATATCAGATAGAAATTTTTCGGGATTTATTTTGTATCCCACTTTAATGGAGTTATTAACCATCTCAATTTCTTTGCTGATTCACTGGGATTTTTAAAGTAAACTTTCATAACTATGTAATTTGAAATTTAATTTATAATTAAAGTTTGGGTACCCTCCTTTATGATTTGCCTATTAATATCCTATGACTACTGATTCACTAGAGAATAGATGTTTTCAATGAAAATTTACATCAATTCCTTGCAAAATGTTTACACACACACACACCGTCCTACCTAACCTATGAACTAATAGAGAACTTTTATTTCTATCATGGTACAGGACTGATTCAAAATAATCAATCAGCATATTGTAAATGTGGTTCTTTCTATGAACCAGGCATTGTACTAAGTATGTAGGATACAAAGATAGAAAAAAAAATTAGTCTCTAACCTCAAAAGAACTTAAATTATATTGGGGAGACAATGTACTTACAGCAAGGTTTCTTTTTAAACCTGTGATTTTAGACATGATTTCAATGCTTGTGGGAACTTGCAATAAGGAATTTCTTGTCCAGATCTCTGCACAGGGCTTTGATTTTTGCCTGGAACCAGTCTTATATGAGTTAAATACAAATAAATGCAATCAAAATGAAAAAAAAATACAAATAACCAAGTATATAAATACAGGATAGTTTTGTGGGGGAAGACCCAGTTGCTGCAAGACTTAGGTAAAAAGCCTATTTTGAGTTAAGCTTTGAATGAAATGAGTAATTTTAAGTAGTGCATGGTAAGAGAAGGTTCATTCTAGGCACGGAGCACAGCTTATGCAAAGGCACTGAAATGAAAAATGTAGTATTATCATGTGTAAGAAATATCAAGAGGCTTAATTTGACTGAGCATTAGAAAGCATGAAATAATAATATTAAATAAAGTTGGAAAAATTGGTTAAAGTTTTAATCTACTTGCTTTCTTTTTCTATATTTTTAAATTTTTAAATTAAAATTTTTTTAAATGTAAAGTTATGAAATAACACAAACATTTCCATGAAATTGCAAATTTACTGTGTACAACTTTCTATTCTTTTCAAATATGCAAAAATATCATGTAATTTTTTTCTTTTCTCCCTCTTTTCTCTCTCCCTGCTCTAAAAATGGCTACCATTAGACACAAATAGGTGTGTGTGTTTGAATGTGTATAAATGTAAAATTATTTTATACATACTTCTATTTGTCAGTTCTTTCTTGATGCAGATAACAGCTTTTTCTTATATGTGTCCTTTATAATTTATTTGGGTATTTATAATGGACAAAATAACTTATTCATGCAAAATTGCACTGAAAAACAATATTACTATAAATAATATTCTCTTGATTCTGCTCATTTCATTCTCCTTTCTTTCATGCAAGTCTTTTCATGTTTTTCTAAGATTGTTGAGTTTAATAGTATTCCACTACAATCACATACCAAACTTGTTCAGCTATTCCTCATTGATTCTCCAATGCCTTCTCTCCTTTTTTTTCTTAAGAATTTTTTCCTATGATCACTAATATTGATAGGTTTCATATTAGTAATGTATCTGTAAATGTTAGAGCTTCATAATGCCCAAAATGGAACTTAATATATTCTATTAAACAGGAAAAACAAATTCACATTTTAAAACAGAGATTCTTAAGAAGTTCTCTGGACACTTCCTTTATAATGTTGCCACAAGAAATGTCATTCCTTACTAAAAATCATTGCTATTATAACCAGGTCTCTCTAAGGACACAAAACTTCATTCAGTTAATTGCCTGAGAGATAAATAAAACATTCCCATGGAACTGTCTCCTAGGTTAGCTTGTTTCATTTAAAGTCTTGTTTTTGTAGCCATAATTAATGACCTTAGATGGCCTAGGCCTATTATGCCTAGGGCTTTGAATGAATGAGACAGTTTCTCCAATGGGGACTGAAAAGAGTGAATGGCCAAATATTTGCCTCATGTAATGTCACATACACATACTCATCATCTATTAATCAGAGCATGTCCCCAAGAGCAGTAATGATTTAAGGAATAAGCCCTTACTTCAAATCACATTTATCTTGCTGATGTTTCTTTGGATAATAAAGAATAATCATAACAGTATTTGTCGCATGACTCTTGGAATAAAACATGTGCACAGGTAGACACACAGTTCATTTTCCCTCTTCTATAACAACATACAATGGAGATTTTTTACTTTGACAAGAATTATAATTAATATGAATAAAGTAAAGCTGCCAAGCCAATCTGCAGACATGTAAATAACCTGGAGCTATGTCTAAGAAGTTTAAGTGTTTTCTGAAATACTCACTAGAGACTCCCTTGAGCTAAGGCTCTAGCAGCAGTAGAGCCAAATCCATCCTTCTAAGAAGAGATAAACTCTGTATTTTATTCAGAGGGGATCTGCTTAAGCTTTTAAAAGTCAAGGACCTTTCTATTCTTGTTGGATATATAAAATAGTAAGCTCTTAAAATGAGTGGGAGAAAGAAGTCATTATAAATCATTAATGTTACCAACCACTCATATAGCATTTTTACAAATTGGTTTTTTGCCATTTGGAAGAAGGGGTAAGTATTAACTGTACTGGCATGATGAGCTGGTTTTTCCATCAGTTTAGCATTCAGGGACAAGTATGTCATAGAACTGAATCTCTATTCAAGGCCAGTCTGAATTGTTTATTTGTAATCTGACCCTTGATGCAAAGAAATATTAGTGTTCTGGTCAAATCATAACAAGTTTAGGATCCCAAGCTCTTTGCATTAGACATTGACCATCATTGTTAGTCTTGAAATTATTGCTAAGCCATTTGCAATGCTCTAACAGAAATTCCAAGAAACTTCTGATTCTGGATAAGTTTAGAACTGCAAAAAAGGAACATGCCATTTCCTGGCCAAAAGGTGACTCTATACTGATCTAGCAAGGTCAAGAAGTTCATGGGACCTTCAAGTCTTTATCTTAAGTTGGTCTGTCAAATATATTGAAAGGTGTTAACAGAGCCACCTTCTCCAGGTCATTAAGAACTTGGAGGAGGAAGGAAGTTGTTTTCATCGAACTCAAAGGATGTTCACATGGGCTGTTTATTTGTGTTTCTTCCCTTGAGACCAGTTTTTCCTTCAACTTTTTTCCTTCTTTCTGGTCTCCCTTCCATTACCTAGTACTCTCTATACACAACAGTAGGGACCTCATAAAGTTGGCTTTCTCTCCAACCTAACTTGGAGTCAATTCAGAAAAGCCTCCCCAGGATGCCTGTGGATGCTTGTGTAAAATGCAAAGTATCCATTAGTATTTTAAATGGTTGATTTGATTTGGAAAGTTTTAATACCTTAGATTGCAAACTGTTTGTTATCTGTTTAGGCTTTTGGTTTTACAAGCCTTAGTATCAGTTAAGAACTGCAACAATAAATAACATTTTTATAAGACTAAAGCACTGTCATGACAAACCTATGAGGTATTTGTTTAGCAAAGGGAAATTAGACTGGTTGGGAAGGTTCACTGTCTAACCAACAACTCAATAGTCAAATTATCCCAGTTTTTTGGAGGTTGCTAGCCAAATTCTCTGCTTGGCTGTATTTTAGGAGAAAGATGAAGGTGTGTTCGGATCATCAACCTCATGCCATGAAAATCTCTCTTATCTCTAGGCTGAACACATTCAAAGTGAGAGAGCTATTGTAGTCATAAGGATAGATTAACTCAAAATAATGACAATATTAATAATGACAACATAATATAATAATGATAGCAATCATTTACTTAATTTCTATTATGTGCCAGACACTGTGCTAAACACTGTTACAAATATTGTCTCATTTGATCTTCACAGCAATCCTGGGAGGGAGGTGATATTATTATCCCCATTTTACAGTTGAGGATACTGAAGCAAACAGTGGCTAAGTGACTAGCTCATACAACCAGCTACATCTGAGACTGAATTTGAACTTAGACTTGCCCATCATTCTATCTAGCTATTCATAACATGTAGAAGTAACACCTCTGTTCATGTGGATGAGAGAGTTCTCTGAATGACAACGTTGTACAGTGTTGTTCTGGTTCCTGGATTATTGTTAAATTTTCAGTATGAGCTTCTACACCTCTGAAACTGAGAAATGCTACAGATCAGAACTTGATTTACTGTTCTGTTGATTGTCTAGACTTAAGAAAATGATAGAAAATATTAATAATGTAGATCAAACTTAAAAATGTGTCAAAACATTTATTCTAGCCTTATAATACTATGTACATGTCCTATGTGTGACTCCTAAATGACTGAGAGAGCACTCCATACCAATAATGCAGTGTGCCTGTGAATGGGGAGAGACACTTTCAGAAAGTTTTAGCGATAGTGATGTTATATTCCAGTCCCATGATTCTCAACACTTGAACTGTGGGCAAAGAGATAGCTAAAGGCAAACTTTTCTTCCTCCCCCTTTTTTCTCCCCTACTGAGATTGTTCTCTCCTTGGCTGAGCTAGAATTTTATCTCCTTCTAAACTGAAGAGCTCATTTACTCGGTTACCCTAATCTCTGGTACTGTTTTTTTCTTGCTTGGATAAAAAAAATCTTACTAGCTATTTTTAAAGGTCAGTTGTATAACAAGAGTTTGGGGGGAAACAGCTAACTGGTAAGAAAAGTGTTAACTTTATCATGAGAAGTGATCCAAAAGGGGCCATCTATTCTAAGCCTATCGTACTGCTTTTACTAGCTATGTGACCCTGAGTAAGGCATTGAACTCTGCCTCAATTTCTTTATCTGTAAAACAAGTTGAAAAAAAATGGCAAACTGCTGCAGTATCTTTACCAAGAAAACCTCAAAATGGGGTCAAATACAAATAAAATGACTAAACAATAGCAACAACAAGAAATCATATTTCTAGACCACATAAATTTGATGTCTGATAGATGAATAATTGTAGCACAATAGCCCTCTTGAGAAAAGTGAAAGTAGTGATTGTCCTGCCATCTTGGTTTTGCCATATGCTACAAGTCCCTCCTCTGTTAGGCTGCTGGAAGCATTGAAATGGCTTTCCCCTGCTTCTCTATATGGGTAGACACTGCAGTCTCCTTTGGAGAAAGGATGTCAGATGAGATATCTCTCATTACACTGTCCAAGCACAAATATAGGGTGTTCCAAAAATCTTAGTACAGTTTTAAGTTTTAATAGCAAGAAAATTTTTGGAATATCTTGTATATTCTACATAGATTATGACTTCTATATCTGCACAATAAGCTCCGGATCCTCAGCAACTGGTATCAGTGTCCCTTCTTACAATTCTATTCAATGAGCTAGAGACCCTCTTCTATTAATGACCCTCTTCTATTAGCTGTCATGCATTTCCCTAGTGATCTTAAATATCTGGAAAAATAATCAGTAGCTGTTTGTGAAAAAATGATTGGGAACTTCTAGTATTCAGAGTATCTGAGCCACATCATTCAAACCCTTTGCAGAAATACTTTTACTGAGTTATAATTTAAAATTATGGTCTCTTCTTTTGCAGATCAGTCAGAAAGCTTCCTGGTTAAAAAGTGTTTCATGTGTATCTTGCCAAACCCATTGACAGAAACAATGTCCATTAACTATCAGACTCAATATTATCATTTATAATGTTAATTATAACAATAATCTGCCCTCCAGGTCCTGTTCTAATGCCTCATCATAAGAGGCTTTCTCAAAGTTCTTTGAAAAGAGTTCATCTCTATTCTAGCAGATCTTAGCAAGGTAGAAAGACTGAGCATGGTTCAAATACAAATGCTTGGCTTCTTATCTGAAGTCAGGCTTGACTAATTTGGATAGGTTCATCCCTTTGAAATTGGTTACTAGATAATTACCTTTTTTTTCCTTCAACAACTCATGAGGATAATTTACCAAGTCCTCAAGGGTTGCAATCTGCATTAGGAAATTATCAACCTTTCCATGAGAAAAACTAATAATAATAGTGCTGATGGTTACTACCAAATCCCTTGGTTTACACCCAATGATATATGCGTTATCTAACCTGTCCTAACTCATGTTATACACTCTGACTTGAACTTGATTCTGGGGAAAAATAATGTTTCTACAGATGATTTTGTAGCCTCTTTTTCCTTAGAATATGAAAGCAGTATATACCAATGGGCTTCCTGAGTTAGAAAAAGAAGCCAAATTTATTATCTATGTGCTAATCACTTCAGATTCTTGAGAGCACCAACATACAATCTTTGCTTTATTTGTCTTTAGATAATAATAGCCAACAGTTATATAGAATTTACTTTGTGTCAGGCACTGTGCTAAGCGCATCACAATTATTATCTTATTTGATTCTTACAACTCTGGGAGGTAAGTGCCCTTCATTATCCCATTTTATAGTTAAGGAAACTGAGTCAAACAAAGTATGCCCAAGGTCAACACAGTTAGTAATTGATCCATCAAGAGACCTATCCTGTTTCATATGATAAACTGCCTTAAGACCTGTTAGACATCACTAGGGCACAGACCTCAAATAAAATAAACATAGACTTTTACTTTTATGCTGCACTTGGAATGAACAGACTGTGGTTAGAGACCCAATGCTAAAATGTAACAAAGGTGTAAGAACCCCAAACTGTGCTACATTTCTCTAATTGTAGCACAGTGTGATACTCTTTATGTTTTAAGGCAGCATGGTGTAGTAGCTAAAGTACTGGGTAAGTCCAGAAAACTGATGCTCAAATTCTCTTCAGATGAGTACTCGCCAGCTACATGGGAATGGTCAAAACCTTTATCTTTCCAAAGCTTAAGCACCCGGTACAATGGCTAGAATATACAGAATGGAAGAATTCATCCATCAGTGGGGTAGCTGACCTTGATGTTATGTTCATTATCATTTAAGGCATTTGACAATATGGCTGAAAACATCATGCTAAAAAGCATGGGAGTTAGCACACAGTCTGGTTTCACTCCATTGGTGACTGGGAAAATTCAAGAGCATTGTCCATGACTACAAGCTAAAACTAAGGTGGAGAAAGTGTTGGTGCATAATTTTTTGTTTGTAGATTATTGTTCACTGGGTGCATCCTCTGAAGCTGAAATGAAACAAAGATGGATCGATTCTCTGGTGTTTGTGCTAATTTTGGCCTAATGCCAAGAAAACACAGGTAGTTACTCATCCATTACCGCCACACCATCCATATGTGGAACTATCGGTTACAGCAAATGGTAAAGTTTTGAATACTGTGGCTAAGTTCACTTATCTTGGCAGTACACAATCCAGGGATGTCCACATTGATAATGAAGTAGACATACACATTGTACTAGCTAGTTCAGTGTTTGGGAGACTCTGAAGAAAAGTGTGGGAGAGAAAAGGTATAAGACTGACTACCAAACTAAAGGTCCACAGAGCCATTGATTGTACCGATTTCATTGTTGTATGCCTATGAAACCTGGACAGTATATCAGCGTTATGCCAGGAAACTGAATCACTTCCATTTGAATTATCTTGGGAAGATTCTGAAGATTCTAGCAGAATAAGATGCCAGACATTGAGGTCCTTTCTTGAACTAAACTGCCAAGCATTCCAACTCTGCTGCAGAGAATGCAACTCCAACAGGCTGGCCATGTTGCTCAAATGCCAAATGACTGCTTGCCAGAAAGACTATTTTATGGATAACTTACACAAGATAAGCACTCATAAGATGGTCAGAAAAAGTGATACAAGGACACTTTCAAGGTCTGTCTTAAGAACTTTAGTATTGATTATATGGCATGGGAGACACTGGCATAGAACTGTCCAGCATGGCGGGCCCTCATCAGAGAAGATGCTGTGCTCTATGAGCAAAGGAGAATTGAATTATCTCAGAAGAAATATGAAATACTCTATTGGGCTTATATCCCAAAGAAATCATAAAGAAAGGAAAAGGCCCCACATGTGCAAGAATGTTTGTGGCAGCCCTTTTTTGTAGTGGCTAGAAACTGGAAATTGAATAGATGCCCTTCAATTGGAGAATGGCTGAATAAATTATGGTATATGAATATTATGGAATATTATTGTTCTGTAAGAAATGACCAGCAAGATGATTTCAGAGAGGCCTGGAGAGACTTACATGAACTGATGCTGAGTGAAATCAGCAGAACCAGGAGATCATTATACACGGCAACAACAGTACTATATGACAATTAATTCTGATGGATATGGCTCTCTTCAACAATGATATGTTTCAAACCACCTCCAATTGTTCACTGAAGAAAGCCATATACACCCAGAGAGAGGGATGCGAAATGTGGACCACAACATAACATTCTCATACTCCTTGATTGATGTTTGCTTACATTGTGTTTCCTTTATCTGATATATCGTTTGTGTAGATAAGATTTTTCTTGCACAACAATGATAAGTTTGGAAATATGTATACATATATTCGATTTGCCAATATTTTAACATAATTAACATGTAATGGATATCCTGCCATCTAGGGAAGGGGTGGGGAAGTTGGGGGGAAAAATTTGTAACGGAAAGCTATGTAAGGGTTATTGTTGAAGAATTACCCACACATATGTTATGCAAATAAAATAAAATTTAAAAAAAAAAGAAATATGAAATACACAGTTAGAGAAGCCACCCCAAATGTCCATAGGGACTATTTTGTTTAGCCTGTGGCAGAATGTTCTTAGCTTATATTGTTCTGATCAGCCATAGTCCAACACACTGTAACTCAAATCAACATAGTACTGCCATTTTGGTCTCTTTGAGAATGAAGAACAACAAATAACTAATCAACTAATAACCCAGCCTGGAGTCAGAAAGACTCATTTGACCTCAGACATTTATTTACTGTGTGATTCTAGACAAGTCACTTTACCCTGTTTGCCTCAGTTTCCTCATCTGTAAAATGAGCTGGAAAAGGAAATGGCCACCTACTCTAGTGTCTTTGCCAAGAAAACCCAGGGGATTACAAAGAGTAGGATAAGACCAAACTACAACAATAAAGCCTTAGACAACTTTTAAGATTATTTGCTATTGACTATTGACCTGTTGTTTTAGGCTCTTGTAATTTTTAATCTCTATATATAAAACTTTATTTTTTTCTTTTTACAAAAGTCATAATCAGCATAGAGAGATGAACCTATTCATTTAATGTTTAAGTGAATTTATTTTCAGGAAATACCAGAGTTTTGTATTTTTAAAAAACAAAATTATAAGTATTTTACCGGACAGCCTGACCTCAACAGGGCTACAGCAATGAAAAAAAGTAATCAAATCTCTTTTTTTGTTGTTGTTGCAAAAGGTCATTTGCTCATAAAAAAGCATGACAACTAATTCGACATTATGACTTGGATGATTTTCTTTGAAGAAAGCAAACACTATCTTGATTTGGAAGAAACAGATGCCAAATTTTACCTCAGTATTAACAAGACTGAAATAGAATTTCTCATCCTGGTTGATCCTAGCAATGAAAGATCTCAGGAAGCCTTCTTCAAGTACCATGCAATTTGGAGCATTCCTCTTTCACAAGCAAAAACCAAAGGTCTCTTTGCCACATCTGTTATGCTGAGTGACAATCTGCCTCTTAATGAGAAGCCATAAAAGGCTAATTACCATCGGAGCTTGACAGGAGTTTCTCAACACTTCTGCATTAAAAAAAAAAAAAAAAGCCAAAACACACAAGACCACCCATCTGGACCCAAGTCAGAAACCTGAAAGAATCTTGTTGTGTTTTTTAAGTAAATGAGAAAGGGAACATCAAAGCTCAGTTAAGGGGGAAGGGGGGTAAGAAAAGAAAAAAAAAGTCTACGAAAGGGTAATGAGTGAAAATGATGGGAAGCTAAAGGACATAGTAAGGGATGAGGGCTGTTCCATCTCAGGTCAGATTAAAGAGCAGAAATTTGTAAAGAGAAAGAGTAAAGAGGGACATGGTATAGTGATATAGAATAATAGAGGCTTAAGAAAGTAGTCAGGGGGCCTAGCTCATTTAACCTCTCTGATGCTGGAGAAAGAGAAAATCAGAAATGCCATAAAAAAAGCTTTTTTTCCCAAAGCAACACAATATTATTAAAAATGAATATACAATATACACAGATGCAGGTTGCTTATAAAAGTATAATAAATATGAATTGAATATGACAGTTTTGCTCTGTATTTAAGCTATATGTTTTCTTAATGAGATTCCTGTTTAAATAACTTAATTAAAAAGTCTTTGATTAAAACATCTCCATTTTCACTAACTCTCCTGATAAAGATGAGAAGTTATACTGCCTATTAGAAAAGTATAAGTAAATAAACTATGGTGTTTCATGCTTCAGACTCACATGCTTTGAAGAGTTAATAAGAGGCTCCATTTAATTTGAGGAGCATGACTAAGAGAAAAATTTTAGCATTTTAAATTTCATGTCTTAATGGCTGAATAGTTGGATTTGGTATGATCCCTAGAAAACATGCATGCTAGACTAATTTGATATGATAAAAAAGGAGGCATGTTGCTTGAGATGAGCAGTGTTATAATATACATGAACAAATTAACCAAGACATTTTGAGACTGGCTCTTCTCCCTCCCAAATACCTACATTTTTTTTCTCAATAGTATTTTATTTTTCAAATTACATATAAAGATAGTTTTCAATATTCATTTCTGTAAAATGTTGAGTTCTAAATTTTTCTCTGTCCTTCCTCTTACTTTCCTGTCTCCTTAAGACAGAAAACAATTTAATATGTTTTATATGTATAATTATTTTAACCATATTTCCATGTAAGTCATGTTATGAAAGAAAAATCAGAACAAAAGGGGAAAAAGAACAAGAAAGAAAAAAGCAAACAAATAAATGGGGGGGAGGTGAAAAAATTTGATTCTGACTCCATATAGAACTTTTCATCCCAAATGTATTGGAATTGTCTTGGATCAATATATTGCCAAAAAGAGCTGTCTATCATAGTTGATCATCACACAATCTTGAAGTTGCTGTGTACAATGTTCTCCTGGTTCTGCTCACTTCACTCAGTATTAGCTCATATAAGTCTTTCCAGACTTTTCTGCAATCAGCTTGTTCATCATTTCTTATAGAGCAATAATATTCCATTACATGCACATACCATAATCTATTCAGTTGCTCCCCAGCTGATGGGCATCCTCTTAATTTCCAATTCTTTCCTTGCTGCTACAAACATTTTTTTGCACATAGGGGTTCTTTTTCCTCTTTTTTGATCTCTTTGAAATACAGACCCAGTACTGACACTGCTAGATCAAGAAGTATACACACCCAAAAAAATAATAATATGGAATTGAAGAAAAATGAAGGTTGATAATGAACAATTTTCCTATTTTGGTTCCAGTCAAACTTATCTGTCCTCTTTTTTACCATCAACATACTTTTATTTCTATACCTTTCCTTTTGGAGTGCGTTACTACTTCTACATGATATCCATCCTTCAAGATCCATCTCAAGTTCTACTTTATAAGTAAAAATCTTTCCTGACTACTCTTGTTAGAAGACAGATCTCTCTTTTCCCCTACTCTTATTACATTGTATTGGGGGTAGGGAAAAGTATTTTAAAACTGAAGCCTTTTGTAAGTTTTTATTCCTAACATCTATAATTTCCTGTTAACAATAAATTTCAGGGCTTTCCTTAAAGAAGCTTACATTCTATCATGGAAAAACAATATATCAACAAATAATATAGATAAAAAGTTAATATAGAACCATTTTGTGAAAGAAACATTGAGAAGATCCTGAAAGATAATAAGGGAGATTTGACGCTTGGGCTGAATGTTGAAAGAAGCTAGAATTCTGAGAGGCAAAAGTGAAGAAGTATATTCCAAATATGAAGGACAGTCTGGACAAAGACAAAAAAAAAGTGGGAGATGGAATTCCATGGAGTTGGAACACAAAATAGATCAAGGAAAGCAATGTATACAATGTGAGTCAAAGTATACTGTTTGGAAAAATAGGTTGGAATTAGATTGTCAGAGGTTTACAGGACAAAAAAAGAAGTGTTTTTACTTTATT
>JAJPUD010002980.1:42013-53203 GCA_023553655.1 Myrmecobius fasciatus
CTTTCCCAGTTCTTCCAATTTTAATTCTGATTGATTCTTTTTTTTTTAATAAAGCTTTTTATTTACAAAACATATGAGTGATTTTTCTACATTGACCTTTGCAAAAACTTTTTTTCCCAAGCTTTTCCTCTCCTTCCCCCCACCCCCACCCCTAGATGACAGGTAATCTAATACATGCTAAATAGGATAAATTATATGACAAATACAATACATGTATACATATCTATACAGTTATCTTACTGCACAAGAAACATCAGATCTAGAAAGAGAAGAAGAAAAAACAACCTAAGAAGGAAAACAAAATGCATGGAAATATTCACAGAAAGGGTTAAAATGCTGTGTGGTGGTTCACACTCAGTTCCCACAGGCCTCTCTCTGGATGTATGTGACTATCTTCATCTCTGAACAACTGGTTTGAATCACATCATTGTTGAAGAGAACCATGTCCATCAAAATTGATCATTGTATAGTCTTGTTGCTGTGTATAATATTCTCCTGGTTCTGCTGATTTCACTCAGCATCAGTTCATGCAAGTCTCTCCAGTCCTCTCTGAAATCCTCCTGTTGGTCATTTCTTACAGAACAATAATATTCCATAACATTTATATACCATAATTTATTCAGACATTCTCCAATTGATGGGCATCTTTTCAATTTCCATTTTCTTGCCACTACAAAAAGGGCTGCCACAAACATTTTTGCACATGTAGGGCCCTTTCCATGAAGGAGCAATTATTGAAGGAGCAGAGGAAGGAAATGGAGATTGAGGCAGGGAAATCTATTATGAAACTATTGTACTGATCCAGAGGAGAATGATGATGACCTGAACTTGGAGAGTAGTCCTAGAAAAGCACAGCTAAAGACGAAGTTGAGGCTGTCAACTTGGGTTACTAGAAATATGGTGGTTTCTGGTTTGTTTGTTTTTTAAATCCCCTTTACTAAGCATAGTGACTGACATATAACAAGTACTTTTATAAATGTTTACTAATTTATTAGTATAGTGTCCATCACACACCCTACAGACATACATACATACATACACACATTATTTCACCCTCCTTTGTGTAAAAAGGAAAACAATTAAGTATACTTTATTGACAAAACATTCATAATTGGTAGTGTATCTAGCATTCTGTAATCATACCTCTTTACTAGGATATATTTCTTCTTCTGTCTCCTAGATCCAAGATTGTTCATTTCACCTTATCCAAGTACAGTCATCTTTAGTGTTTTCATTTACATTATTGTATTCTTTAATATATTTTTCTCTTGATTCTGCTTTCTTTACTTTGCTTTGGTTCATACCCATTTTTCCATGTTTCTTTTAATTTCTCAAATTCATTGGTTCTTTTGACCCAATGTTATTCTATTACATTCATATAAAAACTCTTTGCCTTCATACTACTAATTTGAAATTTATTGTCTCATATTTCTCTCATCTCTCTCATGTCTCATATCTCTACTCTGTGTCATGTTTATATACATGTATAATCTATCCTCAGTCTGTTTATATCATAGTAAAGTATATATCTGTGTATAGATATATATTTTACATATGTGTATATATGTGCATGAATACATATATACACATCCATCTATCATCTCTATTTCAAGCTTATCATTTGCTAATAGAGAAACCTGAGGAGGGCACTACTTAGACAAATGCATATCTGACAACTTTTCAGTAACTCACAGAGAGTTATTTTAAGAGTCTAAGAGACTTACTCAAAGTCACCCAGCCACTATATATCAGAAACAGGACTAAATCCCAGTTTTTCTGACCCTGAGTCTGAACCTCTCTCCCTTCTGCCAAGCTACCTCATACATACACACACACTCAAGAAAAAATAACTAATAATATAAACCAGAAAAAAGTGTTTTATAAATCAATCACTCAATCAACAGGAATTTATTTATTAAGCCATTCCTGTTTTTGACACGGCTAACTACTAGCAATATGAACAAAAAACAAAAACAAACAATCCCTATCCTGAAGAAATTTCTGTTCTAATGGGGGACATAATGTGTGCATAGATATTGTAATTATATAACAGGTGCATTTAGAGTAATTGGAAGATAGCCTTTAAGAGGGAAGGTACTAGCAATGGGGAAGTCTAGGAAAAGCTTCAAAAAAATTACATTTGAGCTGAGTCTTGAAGGAAGTAAAAGATTCTAAGGGGTAAGAAGGGAAACATTTCAGATATGGGGGATAGCAAGGCTACTGTGAAGGATTTATAATGAAAAATGCTATTCATACTCAGAGAAAGAACTGATTGTGTTTGAATAAGTATGTTTTAAAAACAAAAAGTTTAAAAAATGATTTTACATGTAATTGGAAAAGTGATTACTATGGAAGAAGAGCTAGGACATTTGGGATCTGTAACTCAAAGAACATTCTCAGTCATTTTTCAATCTTATTTTTGCAATCTCATTTGAGGTTTTCTTGGCAAAGGTACTAGAATGGTTTTCCCTTTCCACCTCCAGCTCATTTTACAGATGAGGAAATTGAGGCAAACAGGCTTAAATGACATATGTGTGGGCATGTGTAGGGGGGGAAGGTTTGAATTCAGTTCTTCCTGATTTCAGGTCTAGAAGTCTATCATCTACTGTACCATCTGGTTTTGTAAACTATTTCCTCATTTTTTTTCCTTCACTTCAATTGCTAGTACATAAGCTACAAATGAAGGTCTTGCTTAAGAATTAAAGGACAAAAAGTTACTCCTTTGTCTCTTAGAAAATGTTCAAATCCTTTTATAAAGTGAATTTTCATGTTCTTGTATGTCTTTATAGAAAACTAGATTTAAAAAACCTGGTGTTGTTTGGAGAAAATAAGATATTAGAGAATGTTGGCTTTTATTTTTTCTAATAATGTGTAAATAAGATATCAATTAGGGGATGGTTGATAAATAATCATTATGTCAAGAAACAATAAACAAAGTACCTCTTAAGCAGATGTATATTCCCAGAAAATTAACTATTTTTCTTTAATCAATCAAGGAAACATTTAACATGAACATGTCTAATTAAATAGTTTCCTGCTGCCCTAAGACTTATAAGTTAATAGTTTTAATTCATAAGTCAGGCAAGTCAACCCAAGAAATAAGAATCTAGAAGAAGGAGCCCTCTAAGGGGGAATGCCAGGGAAATATCCTTAGTCCTATCCTGTGCAAATTTTTTTCTCTCTGATTCCAGATGAAGACATCCAAAGTATAATATCAAATGTGTGAAGTACCTAGAGCTAAAAAGGTAGTTAAAACTAAGCTCAACAAATACTTAGTGAATGAAGGAATGAATGAAATCAGAATTAGAAATTATTTCCATGGACTGGAACCATGGGTAAAAGATAACAAGATTAATTTAACAGAGATATAATATAAAATCCCTAATATACAACAGATTTTTTAGATTAGTTTTTAAAATTAGTTATGTAATACAGGATGGAGGAGATTTTGAGAGGCAGCAATTCCTATAAGAAAGACCTGTAGGATTATATTTAATGAAAAGCCAATAAGACCAAGGATTTGTTATCTTAATGGTAAACTCAAGTACATGAACAAAAAGAGAATTCTGTTGATGAGAAGTAATTACACAATAGTATTATATATTGGTCAGAGTAAATCTTCTGTATTCTATTTTCTTCTGGGTATATCCCAGAATTTGGATTAAATTGGATGGCATGCAAAGGTGGAGGTGACTAAGAAGATGAAAGGCCAAAAAATTATATTTCATAGGGAAGGGAAAACTTGATAACCATCTTCAGATATTTGAAGAAAATTAAAGTGGAAGTAGGTATAGACTTGTTTCATTCTAGAAAAGAGAATTAGGCTTCTGGAAGTAAATTCCCTGTCACTAGAAGTGTTTAAGCAGACATTACTTGACAATGTATCAGAGATATAGGAGACATTTCGATTGGATAGGAACTAGGTCTTAAGGGCCTTTTGGAACTCCCGTGGCTATTGCTTTGCTCCCCTATAGGTCACCCAATGTGTTATTATGAAACTAATACCAAAGGCACAGAATAATAAAGATTTTTCATCTGTTTATGTTTAATGTTTTAAAAATATTTTAAAAAATAAACCATTACTTATACCACTTTTCCCAATGAAGTATCAATCCCCATTCCATCCTTAAAAAAAAAAGTTGTTTCTTTGGGTTTTTTGGGGGGTTTTTTTGGTTTTTTTTTTGGTTTTTTTTTTGGTTTTTGGTTTTTGGTTTTTGTTTTTGTTTTTGTTTTTTTTTGTTTGTTTGTTTGTTTTTTTGGGACCAGACCAAAAGAGAGAGTTGCTAGTAGGGAACTTTCTCTACGACAGATTAGCACTTTCTTTGCAATTTGTGGTTTTAGCAGTTGCCTTAGGGGCATTGAAAAAATGCTTGGATTGGAGGTTTTTTTTATATATATATAAAGCTTTTTATTTACAAAACATATGAGTGACCTTTCAACATTGACCTTTGCAAAAACTTTTTTTCCCAAGCTTTTCCCCTCCTTCCCCCCACCCACCACCCCTAGATGACAGGTAATCTAATACATGCTAAATAGGATAAATTATATGACAAATACATGTATACATATCTATACAGTTATCTTACTGTACAAGAAACATCAGATCTAGAAAGAGAAGAAGGAAAAAACAACCTAAGAAGGAAAACAAAATGCATGGAAATATTTACAGAAAGCGTTAAAATGCTGTGTGGTGGTTCACTCTCAGTTCCCACAGGCCTCTCTCTGGATTTATATGACTATCTTCATTGCAGAACAACTGGTTTGAATCACATTATTGTTGAAGAGAACCATGTCCATCAAAATTGATCATCGTATAGTCTTGTTGCTGTGTATAATGTTCTCCTGGTTCTGCTGATTTCACTCAGCATCAGTTCATGTAAGTCTCTCCAACTGGATTGGAGTTATTTAGAAGATATATTGTAGAGATTCAGAGGTCAGCTTTCTACTCTGGCACCATTCTGCCACTCCACAAAATATACTTGTCAGTAAGCATTTATTAAGCACAGGGCCAAGTTAAGTAAAACAAAATCATGATGATGTCTGTAACTAGAATATCTATGACTGATTGACAGCAACAAGCTTCCTTCTGTAGATCTTATTCCCCACATCTCTATCAAGAAGAGTTAGGGACCTACATTTCTCTGTCAACTGGAATGCAGATTCATCAGTGAATTCATCTGATATCTGAAAACTTTCCTTTCTATTATGGTACATCATTGTGTGGATGGTTCTCTTGGTTGTGCATACTTCCCAACAAACCTTTTTTTAACCTGTCAGTAACATGTGGCTCTCTGAACTAATAAGTGTTAGCTCTGGTGAATAATGCAAAACGTCATTGTATTTCATGAGTAGAGTCTATATGGATTGTTTCATTTTATTCAACAGAGTTGCAATATTTTCACTTGGAAGGATGGGAGAAGTGATGAAAGGTGATCCTGTAATCCCTTCTAAGGACAACACAAGCCCCTTCTATTCCTCAGGAACAATAGGAACACTCAGAGTACATTTGCACTGGATTGGCAATTCCCATCTGGGCCCCAGAGTTACTTGTTTGCCTCTGCTCATTAGCAAGTGTGAATAATGCCTCCGTAACCTGACCAAACTGTGTTTGTCTAAAGCATCCAAGTGAATGACTCATTAAGTTTGCAGGAAACACCCAAATCTTATCAGTACAGACAGCTAAATCAATCCAATTGTTGCAAGTTTTAGCTTTACATCAGTTAAACTGCCATCTTTTCTCCAATCCAGACTTGATTCAGATTAGCTCTAGCTTCTGCATGTGTGTTTGCCATTCCTATAAACATCCCCTGATTGCAACCCAAATTTAGTATTACAAAGAACTACATTCCCCACACCTTTTAATCTTTACTTTAAATTTCTAGTCCTTGCCATTTTGATGCCTTGGGGAAAAAAAAAATTAGGACACCCCATGCAAGCCATCCTGCTGGTTTCTTTAGTCAACCAGAATGATGGTGTCCTAATTTATCACAAACAGAATCAAGGATACAGTAATTTGCTATGATTACAGAAGCTACTAATAGGATAATTAAACTCCAAATGTTTCTAATTACATTTCCTAGGATAGACAAGTCTCTGCATCAACATTAGCTTGGCTTAAGTGTACATGAACTGATTTGAAAAAAACAAAAAGACATCCTTGAAAAAAAAATTGGGAGCCCAGTGCAAAAGCTTTCTGTTTGTTGAGATTTCACTTGCTCCAGAGCTAAAATGTTCTGGGAGCTGGGAGGGTGAGGGGGAAGGGGAAGGAGGTTCTTGTTTCCCTTGGCAAGGGAGAAGACTGTCCTGCTTCTTCTCCCAGACAGGAAGGAGAGAAGAATTCAAGTTTGTCAGCCCCCATTCTAGAGGCAGAACTGGAAGACCAGGCCACTTTAAGGATAATGAAACACTTGCTTATTGTTGTTCTGTCATGTACAACTTCATGTCCCCTTCTGGTGTTTTCTTGGCAAAAATATCAGAATGAGTGGCAATTCCTTTCCCTAATTCAGTTGAGAGATGAAGAACTGAAGCAAACAGACTTGCCCAGAGCCATACAACTAGTAAATATCTGAGGTTGGATTTTAACAAAGGAATTTCTTCCTCCAGATCCAGTGATCCATTGTATCACATAGCTGCCCAATGAAACACTAAAGTTACAGGTTAAAGCTGATATGGTTGTATAGCGAGTGTTCCAAATAAGACAGTAATTGCTATTAAGGAATAGAAAGCAGTCAAGTTAAGACCACATGGCAAAAGAAAATGAAGAATAAGAAATTTGAGTTATTACAAAGATGAAATCAACTTGCCTTAGAAATAGATTAGATTGGGGTATGAGAGATAGAGAGGAACTAAGCATGATGCCTGGATGACTGGAAGGATGATGATGCTTTTGACAGTAATAGGGAACTTTAGAAAAGAAAAAGGTTTAGGGGAAAAGTTAATGAGTTCAATTTAAGATGTATTAAGTTTAAGATGTCAAAAGGGCATCCAGTCTGAGATGTCTGAAAGGCAGTTGAAGGTACAAGAATCAAGATCAGCAGACTACTTAGGAGAGTTCAGTTTGACATATTGAGTTTAAGATGTCAAATGGGCATCCAGTCTGAGATGTCTGAAAGGCAGATGAAGGTACAAGACTTGAGATCAGCAGACTGGTTAGAGCAGGAGAGGTTGATTTGGGAATTGTCAGAATAGAGATAATAATTAAATCTAGGACAGAGTCATGTGGGGCACCTTTGGTTAATGAGTGTGACCTAGACAAGGATCCAGCAAAAGGCACTGAGGAGTGGTCTGTTAGGAAAACAATGAGAGAGTGGTATCATAAAAAAGATTGAGAGAGTGGTATTATAAAAACATAGGAAGAAAAGATCATACAGGAGGAGAGTGCCAAGAAGAATGGGGGATGAAGAAAAAGTCATTGATTTTTGGCAACTGGGTTCTTGGTAACTTTGAAGAAAGTAGTTTTCATAGAATAATAAATTCAAAAAGCAGATTATAAAGGGTTAAGAGGAGAGGAAGACAAGAAGTGGAGGCACTGATTATAGATAACTTCTTGAGGAATTGAACCATAAAGGGCAGAAGAGATACTGGATCATTGTTAGCAGGAATGGAAAGATCAAATGAGTTTTTTTTTGAGGACAGGGAAGACACAGGTATGGTTGGAGGCAGCATGGAAGGAGCCAGGAGACAGGAAGAGCTTGAAGATAACTGATAGAGTGGGAATGATGGAGGGGCCAATTTGGGATTACTTGTTCAAGTAGAGGGGCTTGTCTTGATAAGGAGTTTGTTCAAGACAAGGGTGAAGGAAGAGATAGTGGCAGAAAACATAAGAGCTATATGAGATAAGGAAGGGCTAAGAAAAGGGAGTTCATAGTGAAAGGCTTCAACTTTTTCTGTAAAATATGAAGGAAGTTTCTCAGCAGAGAAGATGGAAGGAGGAACAATCAAGGAAGGCTTGAGAAATGAAAAAAGATTCATAGTGGAAAGTGGGAGAGTGAGTTGATAAGGGAAATATAGGATTGTCTAATAGCAGTAAAGACTCAGTTGAAGTTACATAACAAATATGAAGTGGACCCATTTAGAACAGTCACATGATTTTCTCCACTTTTGTCCAAAAGCTTATATGTAGGAGTAAAGGTGGTAGATGTACATGATTGAAGAAGACCAAGGACTCAAGGGGAAAAAAAAGGACAATGTAGTATTGAATTACTTCACCAAAGGATAAATATAGGGGAAAAGGAGAAAGTGGCTAGTAAAGGGGTGTTGGTATATGAGAGAACTGAGAGATCATGGAACTGGAGATCATGGTATGAATGTAGAGTAGAGTTTGGTAAAGGAAGGCAGAAGGAGAGGGAGAAATCTATTGGCAGATTTTAGTCAGATGGGGGAATTTCAGATTTTTTTGAACACAGAAGGGGTTCATTTTGAGGGGATGGCAGTCAAAAGTATGGTCATCTTTATGGGTGGCTGAGATGCAATGGAGGAGTGAGCCATAGGAAGTAAGTGGGTTGAGAAATTAAGTGGTTAGAGTATTTGAAGAAGAATCAATATGTATGTTGAAGTCTCCTAATATGAGGACAGGAATTAGGGAGGAGAGAAAAATTATGAGCCATGCACTGAAGTTGTCAAGGAAAGAAGGGGAGTAACCTGAAGGTCTGTAGAACAGTGTGAAAGTAAGCTACTCAAATAGAATTGGAGCTATTAAGCTGTATATAGGGAATCCCTGCTGGTCACATATTGACTTAGAAAACCACATATAATGTTATCAATGTTTGACTATATTTTATTTATTTGTTAAATATATTCCAATTACATTTTAATCTGGTTCAGAAGCACTGTGTGTTGTAAGTAGAAATGTACCACGTGTTTGATACATCTCTTGTAGACAATTACTACTAGGATTTTGATTGGATGAAGGATGTGAATTGTGCAGAAGTGGAATAAAAGGTGTCATAAGAAAAATATATGACTAGAAAAAAGATATGTTGATTATGTTGAAAGAATGAAGTGTAAAATGAGGTATAGAGTACACACTTCTCTAGAATCTTCACATTGTCAAGAGAACTGGAAAGAAGTCCTCTAGAATACTGGAGAATTTAGGAGAGGATGTGGTTGCGATTCTAAGATAAGCAAGCATAGATGGGTTCCTATTTGAATCTTTATATTACCCACATCAATGAGATTGCAAATCCATTAGATCATTCAGCTGTCCATTCACAAGGATATAACATCTTACCTTAGGTCCTCATTGCTTCTTATAAACAAATTGCTTTTAATTTTTATAATCTTGACATAAACAAGCACAAACATTTTCCTATACAAACAGAAAAAAAAGACTAAATATGAAACTGAATTTATACTATAATCATCTTTTAAAAAATTCAAACTGATTGTAGTAGCTACATCATGACTGTTTATCAATGTTTCTTTCTGAACTTCTTTATACTTTTTTCTTTTATTTTTTTCATGATTGACACTCATTTTTTTAGTATAACTTTTACTGTTCTTGATTTCTCTTTTAAACTTCTTCCATTAAAAATATACAATAAAGCCTTTACTTGTAATAAATAAATTTAGCCATGAAAAACAAGTCCATACATTGAATGACTAATTGCCTCTTACCTAGAATATTTTACAGCTTCCTGTCCCTGCTAGTATTCTTTCCCTCTCCAAGTCATCTTTCCACAGCTTTCAAAATAATCTTCCTCAAGCACAGGTTTAACCTTGCCAATCCCCTGTTCCAAAATCTTCAGTGACTTTTTTATAGCCTCTAGGACAAAATACAAACCCCATAGCCTGGCACCTAACTCCCTCCATAATCTGCCTTCAACCTACTTGTCCAATCTTCTTTCATTTCCCTCCTTTACATATTACTTGTTACTTTGCATCCCAAGCCCCTGAAAGAGAACTGTACACAAAGAATGTACTGAATAAATATTTGTTGGATTAAATTTTCATTTTATTAAGTTGCATGTTTTATAAACTTATACCCAGAGAATTTTAGTTATATGTCAATCTATTTGTTCACTAACTCATCAACATTTTAAGTCTCCATCTTGTGTAAAGAACCATATTGAACAAAGCTGGAATCACAAAGATGGGCAAGATACTTTGGGCTCTTGAAACATTTATGATTCAGTATGGGGACTATGACATATATACAAATAACCACAATTGAAAGCCTTAATAGCTGAGTGACATTTGAGTTATATCCAAAATCCTTATAGAAATTCAGAATGGGAATTCCAGAGTTTACTTCTTACTGGGAAAATTAGAAGAAAAGTTTCCTGGAGGTGGCATTTGACTGGGCTCTTGAAAGATAGATAAGATTTTGACTTGTTGAGATTGGGGAAAAGGTTTTCTGAGTGGAAAGAAGAAAGGCAAAGAGAAAAGAAGCACAAACCAGGTTCTGGAAATAATAAGTTTGACTGGAATACAGAGAAAGGATGGGACAAAAGGTCAGGAAGGTAGGGTGAGGCCATAGTATGGAGGTTCTTCATTACCAAGCTAGGGAGTCTGGGCTTTCTTCCAAGACATTAATGATTGAGCAGGGAAGCAGCATTATCAGCATTGTGCTTTAGGAAGAGTCATTCATTCATTCCTTCAATCATTCAACAAATATTTATTGAATACCTTAGTTCTATGACTTAGCCTGGCATTTAAGGCCCTCCTCTGTCTGGCTCCAGACTCCTCTTCCATCTTTATTTCACAATGCTTCCCTTCATACAGACTGCTTTATCTTTATAGCCTCAGCACAGATCATAGGGCCTTAGACACAGCTCTTTGGAAGAGCAATCATGGGAATAGGGCAAGGTTGATCTGGGGAACTGGGAACTCCCTTCCCCAAGGCTGGGGATAGGGAGAGAAAAACCTTAGTCTCTTTGGGATTTAAAAGAAAGATTTATGGGGAGGGGTGAGAGATGAGAATTTCATGAAATTAACAAAATTCTCTCTATTGGAGAAGGTCTATAGGGAGGTTGAAGACTGAAATACTGAGGAACATGAGTGTCATGTATAACAGTACTTTTCTTTTCTCTCCTCCCTAATTTCTTTTCTAAAGAAAAGTCTTTTCTTTAAAATTTGCAAAGCTCCTCACATATCTAAATTGATCTTCACAATAGCCTTGGGAGGTTTGTGCTATTATTATCCTCACTTTACAGATGAGGAAACTGAGGCTCAGAGAGCTTAATTGATTCC
>JAJPUD010002980.1:53213-105021 GCA_023553655.1 Myrmecobius fasciatus
AAGAGAATTCATTCCTCCTTAGATTAACTTATTCCATTTTAGGTAGCTTTAATAGTTAGAATTATCTTCCTTACATTTGATTGAAATCTGGTCCCTGTGGTATCTACCCAATTTACTGATCCTATTTCTGAACCCTGTAGCTAGAGAGAATAAAGGATATCCTTTTAACGATTAAACCAAGTTGAGGGTAGCTGATGGGCCTCAAACCCATTGGTGATTCCAAACGTGTGAAAACTTTCTCTGGTGGAATGGCAGATAAGAACAATTTGTTCTTTTTTTAATTAAAATTTTTGTTTTCAAAATAAATACACATAATTTTTAACATTCATCCTTATAAAATCTTGTGTTCTAAATTTTTCCCTCTCTTCCCCCCAGATGGCAAGTAATCCAATATGTTAAACATATGTAATTCTTATACACATATTTCCACAATTATCATGCTGCATGAGAAAAATCAGATCAAAAAGGAAAACAATGAGAAAGAAAACAAAATGCAAGCAAACAACAACAAAAAGAATGAAAATATTATGTTGTGATCCACACTAAGTTCCTATAGTCCTCTCTCAGAGTGCAGATGGCTCTCTTTATCACAAGATCATTGGAACTGGCCTGAATCATCTCAGAATAATTTGTTCTGATGATCATGAAAGTGATTGAAGCAGATAGTATGGTATGCTTAGAGCTTGGTCAGACATTGAAGCTTCCAAGGTTGAAGACCATTGCCAGTTGTCTTGACTTTTATCTGGACTTCAATGTCTCTGGAAGGCAGAGTGAGGCTAATGACTTTGTATAACTCTGCCTCACTTCAATCCAGTTGACAAAGTAGTCAAGACATTGATTCTCTTCAAAAACAAAAAAATAAACAACCATCTTTTATTTTTAAATATATGTATTTCATGTCTCCCATCCATAATATTTTTAAAAATTTGAGGGTTTTTTTGTTTTGAGTTCCAAATTCTATCCCACTTTCCTTTTCTGCTTTCTTCCTTTCCTGAGACAGTAAACAATCTGATATAGATTATATACATATAATTATATAAAATATTTCCATATAAAACATTTTGTATAAAAAGACTAAATAAAAGAAAAAGAATGAAAGTTTAAAAAAATTAGCATGCTTCAGCCTGTATTTAAACAATATCAATTCTTTCTCTAGAGGCAGAAACTAAACTTTATCATTAGTTCTTTGGGATTATCTTCAATCATTGTATTGCTGAGAATAGCTATCATTCACAGTCCTTCATTGAACAATATTGTTATTACTATGTAGAATGTTTTCTTGGTCTGTTCACTTTACTTTGCATCAGTTCATGTAAGTCTTTTCTGAAATCACCTTGCCTATCATTTCTTATAGCACAACAATATTCCATCACAGTCCTAATCCATAGTTTGCTTAGCCATCTCCCAATTGATGGGCACCCCATTGATTTCTAAGTCTTAGCCAGTACAAAAAGAGTTGCTATAGATATTTTTTGGTAGAAGTAGATTCTTACCTCCCCCCTCTTTTTTGATGTCTTTGGGGAAATAGAGATGTCTAGCAGTGGTATTTCTAGATCAAGGGGTATGCACAGGTTAAAAGCAATTTGGGCAAAGTTCCAAATTGCTCTCCAGAATGCTTGGATCAGTTCATATCTCCACCAATAGTGAATTAGTGTCCCAGTTTTTCCACATTCCCTCCAACATGTATCATTTTACATTTTTTTTAAACAATAGCCTTTTGTAGGATAATCCTTCAAATATTTGAAGAAATCATTATTCTTCTCATCTTCCCACCTTGTTTTAGTTTTTTTTATTCATAACTTCAAATTCCCTTTCTACTCTAATCAGTCTTCCCTGAATTCATTTCATCTTGTTTTTCTTTAAATGTGGCTCCTAGAACTGGATATAATTCTGCAGATGTATTCTATGACCTCAAAAGACAATGATGGGACTATTACTTCCCTTCAAGTGTCCTATATACTGTACAGTGTCTTGTACATAAGTGTTTTATTAATATTTATCAAATTGAGTTATACTTTCAGTAATATAACATTAGATATTTTGAAATTCTCCATCATACTCTCAGCTATTTTCTATTCTTCCCTTAAATCATTTCAATTCATAGACTGACTATTTTACAAATTAACCCAACAGAATCTTGTTTACTTTTTCATTCATTTACTTAAAAGCACTTATTGATAAGATATTATGTTTAAAGCATTGTGAGGAGTACAAAGAATCCAACTTAAGGTTTTATGATTCCATAAGCAAATACACTGATTCAGCAAATCAATCAAGTCACTCCCTCCCATTTAAAGTAAACTGGTAAAATAGTCTGGTAACATTAAATAAAAAAGATAAGTACCAATCAATCACTCAAACACTGTAAATACAAAATGTCTTTACTTGAATTGGAGTGATTTTGCATAAGAAGTGTGTTTGGACTGGATAAGGAAGTTTGGTCACACTCTAGGACTATCTATAAAATATCAAAATATCAATAAAAATATACTTATTCCAGAGACTGGAACACATATATTCTAGTAATTCTAGTAATACTAGTAGTACTCTTGAGGAAGAATCATTGGGTATTGGGGCAAGGAAGAAGAGAGGACTTTAGTTTAGGCCCTGATCTCCTTATCCCTTGCCTTATTAGTCCTAAAGAATTTAGCAGATTCTGTCCTTTCCATCTTCCCACTGGCATCATAGGATCACTCTCTTGGATATTAATGGCTGATGGGAATGTTTGTATTAAGAGCCAAGGACAGACTAGATATAAATTCATAATTCTACAAAAGAACCCAGCAAGGTCACCACATCCTGCTGAAGGGGGTACTCATTGGGAAGAAAAACTTCCAGAAATCACTGGTTTTATTCACCCCTTTGCCACAAGTGATCTCTAAGGTTAAGATACTTTTCTTATATTCTGTAGGTACTTTTGCTAAAGTCACAGATAGGGGAATGCTTTATAACAATTATTATTACTGCACTACCTCAGTAAAGATTCATTTCTAAAATTTAATTGAATCTGGCTAATTGCTATCAATTATTATTACCACGGGGGCTTGTGAACTCGTTATTAGATTATTGTTCATCTTTCATTTTCAAAAAGGGTCATTGACATCATGAGGTGATATCTTGACTTGTGCATAAATTGGGCTTAAGTAGGTAAAGTTTCACTTTTTTTCAGAGTGATCAAAGGTCACTTTGAGGACTACTGGTTACTCTTAACTTGTTTAGTTTGTTTGTTGAGATCATTTTACCAGAGTCTGTTTGCTGCACATACTCTAGCTTCTTGGAGCTGCAGGTAAAAGTGAAGTAACTAGTAGTACTTTTCTTAGCTTACTTTTCAGAAAGATACCAAACTTCACTCTTAAAACAAGCTTGAGACTTTCTTCTACTTTCTTCTTTTTTATTCTATTTTATTCAGAAGGGTGTTTTCATAGACTGAAGTCTGCTTTCGAATTTGGTCTCACATTTACTAGATGTGTCAATTCTTTGTCTACCTCAGTTGCCTCATCTGTTAAATGGGAATAACAGAAGCACCTACCTCCCAGGATTACTGTGATGACCAATTTAAATAATAATTGTGAAGTACTTTGCAAACTTAAAAGTGTTATATAATTTTTATTGTCTTTATATTCTTTCACTAGGACTCAATTAGACAAAAATCTGATTTTTTTTGTTGGGGGAAGGATTTTAATAATGAAATCAATGTTAACAAATTTCTGCCATAGGAAGAAGCATCCTTAATCTCTCTAAGAGCTAAGAAGTGGCAATTATATACTGATTTATATCCATTTTTTTCAAATCCCAAGAACTTTCCTACAATTAGGAAACCAAAGTTTTTCCACTTTGAAAGTCAATTTCTAAATCTGAAATCATACATTGACAGCAAAGAAAAAAAGAGAAACAAACAAAAAACAACCCCCAAACTCCAAATCTGTAGAATTGCATGAGAAAATAAACCTCTATTTCAAACAAGCAAATAAACGAGCAAACTTTGATGTGGGAAAATAAAAGCAGAAACCAGTTTCTGAATCTGCAAAAAGTTAAAAAAATTTTATGCTGGAGAACTCATTAACATATCAAGGAACAGTTAAAAATAAGCAATGGCTTGTGGCTATGCCCACAACCAAAGAAAACTGAAAAGACAGATATAAACATATTGACATGTTAAGAATTTGTGCCCATCTCTCTTATTTTCTCCTCCACCCTTTCCTGTCTTTATCTTTCTGGGTTGGTCTCTCTCTCTCTCTCTCTCTCTCTCTCTCTCTCTCTCTCTCTTTTTCTCTCCACACACATACACACACACACACACACACACACACACACACACATGCTTTTATCTATGTCTCTTTGTGTCCTTATCACATCTTATTTGCCCCTTTCTCTGTGACTCCACTTTTCTGTTTCTTCTATCTCTGTTTATCTCTGTCTCTTCCCATCTCTCTCCTTTACTTAATGATTCATGACATTGAACTGGGATGGACTATACCACAATATTTAGGGACATTAATCCATATGGGGACATTGCTGAACCCAAAGTGGAAGCCCCCTTTCAATCAATGAATAAACATTTTTAAGTGCCTTCTTTGGACTACGTTTTAGGTTTGGGAGACAAGAGTGAAACAATTCTTACACTCCAGGAAATTATTTTTATTTGGAGAAATGACATATATACATATATACACACATATATGTAAAAATATAAGTATGTAAATCATAAATACAATGTAATTTTCTTCAGGTGTGGTGGGAGGAATGGGACACTAGCTATTTGTCCTTTATTATTGAAGGAGACCAAAATGGCATCACCATGTCAGGGTCAAGGTATGGTGTGTCTACATGTGGCTGATCAGACTAATATGAGCTCAGAAGGTTCTATGAGTCAGGCACAAATTGTCCATATGAACATTTGGAGTAGAAATGTCTCTAAATTTACATCTCATGTTTCTTTTGAGCTAATGCAATTCTGCTTTTCTCTAGAGGCTTCTTTGATGTGGGCATACCATGCTGTGCCAGTCTCATAAATTATTCCAAAATTCTCAGAGACCTTGACAGTGTTTTTATAGGAGACACTAGCATATAGAAAATCAAGAACTATCTCATAGAGGCGATAATATTTGAAGTGAGATTTAAAGGAAGGTAGGGACTCTGAAAAACAGATGGGGAGAGAGTTCATTCCAGGCATGGAGGAGACTTTATGAAGCTACAGAGATAAGCTATGGAATCTTGCATGTGAGGTCAGTAGATGAAGCCTAGAGTACATGAAAGGCAATGATGTGTAATAAACTTGGGAAAGTATCTAGGGCAACATTAAACTATATTTTGGGGGATTCCTTAGCATCTGTCATTAGTCTAGTTCTGTAGAAGCAGCAAACCACATTTAAGATTCTCATTCTACTGTCTTGAATCTTCCTGTGATAAACCAATGAAGGAGAGAAAGTTCCTAGGGATCTTGTCATTGATGGCCCATGTTGTTGTTCATCTTTTAACCTTTCAGTTATAACAGCTCTCTTTAGTCTAATATAGATTAGTACTTTACAACCAATGGCCTTGGTAGAAGGAGGCAAATAAAAAAGTCTCCTATCCCTACATTTTCATATTCTTGTACATGGCCCTGAAGAAAATTTTATATCATTTTTGAAGTTTTAAAATAATATTTCACTTTGATTTTTTATTTCTCTAACAAACATATAAGAATCAAATAAAATTTTTTATTTGCTTTTTACCCCTTATGTGGAATCATAAAAGATAGTATTAAGGAAATATATGACTGGAAAAAGAGATGGACAGGACATGTATTGAATGCTTAAGAGATAAATAGCCATAATTTTACATTAGTCTCAAGGAAATGTTAGAAGAACTAGAAAAAGATCTCCATTGGGTTGAATTGATTCTCAATGGCAGTTAAGCAGAAATTAATGAACAACACTCTATCAGAGGGCATGAATGAGTTGTGATCTGCCCTGGGTGGCAAAAAGATTACACTAATGAGATCCAGAAGCCATTGGAACATTTTCTTAATATCACCTCACTCTCACTCCTACTCCTACAACACAATTATTGAACTTGCTAAGGAAAAAATATTTAGTGTTAGAATGAAGATTCTTGTTTCAAAGCAAATTATCACATTTTCTTAGTAACACTGTAATCTAAAATATTCTACATTATTTTAAGGGTGAATACATAACTTTAAAATTTTTTTCTTTTAATATCTTATAAAACCTATTTAACTAATCACATTTTGTTTATAAAAATAAAGAAGCCTGGTGTTTTAGATCATTTATTTTCATACTTACAACCCAATTCTATAGAGACGTATCAATTTGAAATTACAGTTGATATGCATGACTAAAGAGAAAGAGCTGCAGCACCTTTGAGTTAATGACTTCCACATAACCAATGGTTTCCAGTTAGGTCTTAATAAATAATTTTAGGAATTTGGGAAGTGAAGTTGTAGTTTTTTGAGGAATGATTATTGAAAAAAATAATGTCTAAAATGCAAACAAGAAGAATTTAAAAAAAACTTCAAGTTATTTGCACTATTGGTTAAAACACAAGAGTTAGAAGATTTCACTAACTTAACTGGGGAGAAACAAAATTTTTGTTACCCTTCGATATTTAAAGAATTGTGGAAAGATGGACCATACTGCTAGGAAGTAGCTTTTTCTTTGAAGGCCCCAACCAGATCAGAGCTCTGCCTAGATTACATCTTTTGCAAATAATATCTTAAATAGAAATAGAAGATTTCCTAAAAACTGAAATCTAGTCTCTTTTTTAAGAGGTTATTTTGGGGAAAATTTATTCTTAGTCAAAAGAGAGTCCAACCTTTCTTTGGGTCAGTTAAGAGTTTAGAAACAAGCAGACCTGAGGGTCTCCAAGATTATAGGAGAAATGAAATTAAAAGACCTGAAGGGCTGATTGGTTGCTTGGGGCTGAACAAAGGGAGAACTACATGGGTGTGTTGGAAGCCCAAATGGACTAGCCACACCACAGCCAACAGAAGGTGATCTCAAGAATCATTAGTAGTAGCAAAGATGTGTGAAACTTGGCAAGTACAATCTAAAAGTAGTTCTACTTCTACAGCTCTTTACCTACTCCCTCTTTCTCACATCCCTTTCAAGCCCTGTCCTTGGGGTTTAGGGTAGAGAAACATTTCAGAGTGATCCTAGGATGTACTAGTCTCACTGAACCCAACACAAGTAAATGAAGTGAGTCTTACTATGTCGTCATAAATCTTCCCTTGGAATGCTTGCTTACTCTTTCCCTCCTTTCCTTCTTTCCTCCTCCCCATATTTCCTACTCTATCCCTAAAGCCTGCGACCAACTCTGTGAAGATATGATGTACTTATTTTCAAATTAAAACTGGGAACAGAAGTTCAGAAGTGTGACTCCTTCTCTCATTCCATATTCCCGTTTCCTATCAATTTATAGAATGCAGAAAGAAAAACTTTTTCAAATAGCATCTCAAAGATTCCTATTTGAAACTTCACTTACCCTAAATTTCTCAATTTTAAAAATAAAGATATTAGACTGAATGATTTTATGGTCTGTTTCATATCTACAATTTATCAGATAAATGATTGTTTTGTTGAGTTTCTGATAATGTCCCATCTTGTTGAGTCAAATATTGCCTCCTTTGGCTGTTGATCTCTAGATGAAACTGTCTTGAAGTAGGGTAGTGACTCTCTCCTAGAACACTATTTCCAGCCTCAATTATGCTTTGCTTTACTGCCTTCTCTTTTAAAATCTCCTCACAAATTTTGTAACTCTTTCTTGCCTCCACTGTCACAATTGAACAGAGCATCATGAACTAATAAAACACTGGAGATAGATTGACATCAGCTATGAACCTGTACTCAATATAAGACTTTATTTTTGAAAGGCAGGGCTGTAAGATGACACTAATGTATGCTACTTGTTATTACACTGTCCCATGATGCACTGATGAATGAAGAAGTTAAGATCCCTACTGAGAAAGTTAGCAAATCTGGTACGCTAGCAGTGGCTTTTGCCATTAGGTTATGTATATATAAAAGGTATTCTCTGATAACATATAGAGTTGAGCAACCTAGAACAACCATGGATATAAAATCTGGCTCCACCATTGAGATTTCTAAGTCCTACTTCATGAGGAACAAATTTCAGGACAAGAGAAACAACAATGGAAAAATAAGCTATGAAGAAATAATCATCGCAACATAGCTGTATTGTGCTGGTTATATATCAGCAAGGATTTATCCAAGAACTTGTTTTACTTTCATGTGTGCATATGTACAATATTTTATGACTTTCATATCATTTTAAGAAAAATATCACTGCATCTTCTCAATAATTGAGGGCAACTGTGAGGCAATATGACATAATGGTTAGAGTACTATATTTAGAGCCAGAAGATTTCAATTCTAATTATTTCTCCACTTATGAAGTGGAGCCTTCCACTTCCACTTCAAGCCTTTTTATGAGGCTTAGATAATTTTACCTCTGTGGGTCTTAGTTTTCTCATCTGTGTTTGAGGGGATGGGACTATATGTTCTAAAACCTTCTTTCCACTTCAAAATCCTCAAGTAATATGAAGCAATGTGACATTGTACATAGAATACTGATTTTAAAGTTAGAAGATCCTGGGTTCAAATTCTAGTTTTGACACTTACTAGCTGTAAGAACATGGACAAGCCTCAGAGCTTCAATTTTTTTAATCTGTAAAATAGGATGATGATAATACTGGTAGTCTCTACTTTTGGAGGTTGTTGTGAAGCTCAAATAATATAGTGCATATAAAACATTTTGAAGACTTTCTATTAGTTAACTATTCATTATCATTATACCTGTTAGATAATTCATATGAGATTCAGATAGGTGCATATGTAAATTCTGGGAACAAACATGAAATGCATAACTTTGAATAAGTCATTTAACCTTTGGGACCTCAGTTTCCTTATCTGTCAAGTAAGGATGTTAAACTAGATGACTAGGTTCCTCCAGCTTTAAGTCTTTAAGCTTAGATGATTTATCTAAAGTTATTCATCTAGGCAATGGCAGAAATAATGTATAAACTCTGGTATTCTCACTGAAGATCTGGTGCTCTCTCCATGGCTCCACAGCTGTCTTGCAGCTGTTCTAGTGAGATCAAGAGTGGTAATCACATGCAAGAGCATATGGAACATTTTAGAAATTCACTGAAATGCAGCTTTGAGCACTATGACAAAGCTACAGATGCCTTGGAAATCCCAGTAGCTAACAGACAAGACAGTGACTTTATTTCTGGTATCATTTCAATCAAAGATGTCAAGCCAACTGCAAGTTGAAAAGAAGGAGTTGCAAATTTAGGAACAGGCTTTTTCATCTAGTGACAGCCAATGATCATCAAAGGACCATTTTCACACATGCTCAGTATAGAAGGGCCTGTGAAAAGCATAGTCCCAAACATGAATTCTGCTTAAAAACCACTGACATGACTATCTCCTTCAAAAATAAAAGGGTGTACTCTCCAATCGATGAATGGTCAAAGGATATGAACAGACAATTTTCAGATGATGAAATTAAAACTATTTCTAGTCATATTAAAAGGTGCTTCAAATTACTATTGATCAGAGAAATGCAAATTAAGACAACTCTGAGATACCACTACACACCTGTCAGATTGGCTAAGATGACAGAAAAAGATAATGGTGAATGTTGGAGGAGATGTGGGAAAATCTGGACCCTGATACATTGTTGGTGGAAATGTGAATGGATCCAACCATTCTGGAGAGCAATTTGGGACTATGCTCAAAAAGCTATCAAACTGTGCATACCCTTTGACCCAGCAGTATTTATATTGGGCTTATATCCCAAAGAAATCATAAAAGAAGGAAAGGGTCCCACATGTGCAAGAATGTTTGTGGCAGCCTTTTTTGTAGTGGCTGGAAACTGGAAACTGAATGGATGCCCATCAATTGGAGAGTGGCTGAATAAATTATGGTATATGAATGTTATGGAATATTATTGTTCTGTAAGAAACTACCATCAGGATGATTTCAGAGAGGCCTGGAGAGACTTGCATGAACTGATGCTGAGTGAAACGAGCAGAACCAGGAGGTCATTATACATGGCAACAACAAGACTATATAATGATCAATTCTGATGGACATGGTTCTCTTCAACAATGAAATGTTTCAAACTAGTTCCAATTGTTCAGTGATGAAGAAAGCCATCTATATCCAGAGAGAGGACCGCGGGATCTGAGTCTGGACCACAACCTAGCATTTTTATGCTCTCTGTTGACGTTTGCTTGCATTTTGTTTTCCTCCTTAGGTTTTTTTTTTCTTGTTGGTCCAATTTTTCTTGTACAGCAAGATAACTGTATAAATATGTATACGTATATTCGATTTGTCAAGTATTTTAACATAATTAACATGTATTAGACTACCTGCCATGTAGGGGAGGGGATGGGGGGGAAGGAGGGAAAAACTTGTAACAGAAGGTTTTGCAAGAGTCAATGTTGAAAAATTACCCATCCATATGTTTTGCAAATAAAAAGCTTTAATACAAAAAAAGTAAAGGGGTGTATGTGTGTGTGTGTGTGTGTGTATACAAGCACAGAGACAAAGTGTGATACTTGCATGCTTTTTTGTGTGTGTGTTATTTGGGACACCTCTTGGATGGTGCTGTCTGCCTTGTATTATAGTTGTTTGTGTTCTCAGTTCAGGAAGATTTCTTTAATCCTTCCCAATGACTGTTTCTCTTAGGTAAGTTCTGATGGATGTTTCCTTAAGGCATGAAGATGGCCCAAACTTGCCAAAGGTTTTGCCAGCAAAATACAATTTCCAACTAGTTTTAACCAAGCTGGAAAAACTTTATTTTTAGACTATTCAGTCAATTAGTGAATAAGCATTTATTAAGTGTCTATACCAGGTACTATGCTGAATTCTGGGGACACACAAAATAGCAAAAGCATGGTCCTTGATTTTTAAGCAGTTCACATTCTAATAGTTGATACCACATGTAATGAATAAAAATATACAGAGGAAATCAAAGGTAAAAGGCATATATCATTCTGTGTGTTTGCATTTATTTGTTGGGTAGGGAGAGAGCTTGTGTCTGTCATCCAGTTATAAGTCTAATGAAATCTGGACATCCTTACCACCAGGTTAGTAAAAAGAGATGATTTTTTTTAGTCATAACAATATTTATACTGGGTTTGAGATCTAATTAAGAGAAAGGAGTCTCCATACTGATGTCAATTACAATCCTTTGAGGTATTATAATTTATAACCCCCTTTCCCCTTAGATTGAATGGACAGTCTTACCACTAGGTTAGTAAAAAGAAATGATTTTTTTTCAGTCATAACAATGCTTATACAGAGTTTGAGATCTAATTAAGAGGAAGGAGTCTCCATACTGATATCAATTACAATCCTTTGAGGTATTATAATTTATATCCCCCTCTCCCCTTAGATTGAAAATTCCATGAGTCAATAATATTTCTATCACATGACATCTATGAAATTAACAAATCTTACATTGAGAACAACAGAAATCTACTAAATCATTCCCCTATTATAACTCTGAGAAACAGGATTCTTATAAACCTGTTTAAAAAAAAGAAATGGAGATTCTGAGAGCTTCCTATAAATATTTAATAAATATTTCTTGAATAAGGATAGCAGTATAACAATATCTTTCTCCCTTAAGTCAACCACATGATCTTCTTATTCTTTATTCAAATTCAAACCTTTAAAAAGTCTCATAATTAAGGATCCCAATTTAGATGCGATTCTATGAACCTTATAGATTCCTGGAAAGGGTTTTAATAATGTTTAATAATGCAGTTTCACAATGCATAGAAACACCGTACCAACCTTAAAGCATGATTTAACTCAGAAATTAGAATAAGAGTGGCATTCCAGTAATACTTTTGTGAGAGTAGGAGGAAAGAAAGGACTAAACTTTGATCTACACCTTTCACCACCTTATCTTTGGGAGGAGGAGACCTTTATTAGTTCTTAAAAGCACTGTGCTAAGAGCTAGGGATGCAAAGAAAGACAAAAACCAAATAGCCCATGCTCTCAAGGAGCTCACTCTCTAATGGAAGATGCCAATGGTATTATATAAAAAAAATTTTGGATTTTAATTCACAAGATCATTTGTTTTTCTTCCTACTATTCTGTCATCATACTGTCCACTGTAGAATTGTCATAATAATAGAGTTTGCTTGTGTACTAAGAACAGCCTTTTGCTCAAACCAATTTTTTTTACTCTGTTTTCCCCTATAATCGTCCTGTGTAGACTAGCTTTTTCTTGATAAAGTTAGGCTTTTCTCAAGGCAACTTAAAATGTACCCTGTAAGAATCCAGAAAAGGATTCAAACAAGGTATGACTGATTTCAACTCCTCAGAAATCCCTTAGGGTAGGGAAAGGGACCAGGTTGTATTTCAGAAATATAAATAATTGAAGAACTTCCTGGAAATAATACAGAAGGCAACAAACTCCTGCCTTGCTATTCAAGTGCTGAATCCTGAAAACTACCTGTTAGGCAATCAGCCTGTGTCCCACTGATTATTATTGAAAGTGTCATCCTGAATAGAAACCACATCAATGAAAGCCTTGCTCACCTCTGACTCACAGAAAAAAATAAGTATATATGCTAAGAGATGTTAGATTCAGAGAGGGTCCAAGGTTATTGATCTAAGGAGAATGGAAGTGAACCAGCAAACAATGATGTTATCCCAGAAATGGCATAGACTTTAGGTCAATACTATCTTAACAAGTCACAATGTTGAGGTGCAAAGAAGCATCTTTGGAGGAGATAGTCAGTCCTATTACATGACTATCTTGCCTCCACTTGCTATTGGAAGTTTTCATTTAGAAGTTGTGTGGGGAGTGTAAAAAAGATTTCTAATAAGGTATACATTGGATTAATTAGACAATTAAGATCCCTTTCTAACTCTGAGATTCCATGAGTGACTAGAACTAATTCAGCTGCAATTGATTCAAAGTCCCTTTGAAAGTTTCCCTATGACACTAGAGATGTCAGATTTCTATTCAATTCAATATTTGATAAACATCTACTATGTATAAGGACCAATATAGTCATTGTGGATAGTGGGATAACTTTGGATTTAGGAAAATGTAAGTCCAATCTTGCCTTCTCCTGAAACCATGTGTGATCAAGGGCAAGTCACTTATATTCTCAATGTCTCAAGCAACTTTGTAATACTGTAAATTATGATGAGTTGCTATTTGGCATTGCCAGAGGGAATTCTCTATGGACAGTTGGGTGGTATTGTAAATGAACCATTGGATATGGAGTTAGGAAGTCCAGAATTCAAATTTGGCCTTAAGCACTTACTCGGGCCATGATTCTGGGCAAATCACTTAACTTTCATTTGCCTCATTTTTCTCATCTGTAAAATAGGGGTGATAATTAGGGTTGTTGTGAAAATGAGATAATTGGGAAGCATGTTGAATACTTTAAAGTCCTATATAAATGCTAGATATAAATCACAAGCCTAGATTTTTAAAAAAATGTATAAAGCACTTTGTATAGCAATGGAGATAAACAAAGATAAAAAGAAATAGTCTATGTTTTCAGAGTTTTTACTCAGTAGTTTGCTGCAACATTTTACATAAATTCTTCCATCTACACATCTTAATCACTTAGTGCAGTGACTATCATAGAGTAGTCACTTAATAAATATTAATTGATTGATTGGTATGATGTAGGATAAGGCATGATTAGAGTAAAAAAAGAAAACTAGATAAAATAAGAAAATCTGAGGAAAGAAAAAATCTGTTTTACTTGGGGAGATCAGAAAATGCTTCATGGAGGAAGTACTATCTAAAGAAGTACCTATACGAAGGAGGAACTTCCTTAAAAGGGAGAGAAGGATTTAAAGAATGATAAAGAAGCCAATTGGTATGATTTCATGGAAGTGGGAGACAATTTGGCAAGATAACTGAAATCAAATTGCCTGAAAGTTGAGATTGTATACATGGTAGTGAGATAGGTATGTAGGTGGGGGTCAAAATGCTATGGGCCAGACTAAAAAACATTTGCTTTGTTACAGCAAAATAATAGTGAAAACTCATAGAATTATAGATAATTATATCTCAACATTCTAAATAGTTTGAGGCTGCTTAGTTTTATATTCATTTCCAGCAACTATATCTTCCTCTTTTCTTTCTTTCTAGTTTTAGAGACAAGAAAGCCAAGAAACACTCAGCTAGATGAAGTGATTAGCACAAAAGCACCCTTTTTTTCTTTGGGATGACTCTGATATAATCTTCATATTCCCAGAGTAGTTTAAAAATAGCAAACTATAAAAGAAAAACTGTTGAAAATAGTAGTAAAAGTTTTATCAATGGTATTATATTGACTATAATATTCACAATTAATATTATTTCAGTTATAGTAAATGGCCAATATTATGTTATTGGAGCACTGGGTGATAGGTGCACAATTCTTTAAAGCAAGTAAAATGGCAAGTCACATGAAAAGTGGTTGAACCTGCTTCTGGGTACCTGTGATGGAAGGTTCCTCTCATTTCCTTTTAGTTTAATGTGTTATAATAAAAAGTTTTTTAATCAAATATTGAGCCAAAATTGACTGCATGTAAAAAAAATGAATGAACAGACAAAATCTTTCATTTCTTCCTCCTCTTCTTACTCCTCCTTCTCCTTTTCTCTTTGGCTCTGGCTGTCTCTCTCTCTGCCAATCAATATGTATGATTAGAGCAGCTTTATCTCTTCACCTAAGCTATCATATGGTCATGAAAAAAATGGCATTTATGTTTCTTTTGTCCCTATTATAGCTATTTTTTTCAATCTCAGGTGAATGAATATTGAAGACAGAATGAACTATTTTAAGACTGAATTTCTAAAGGTGGAAGAACTTCTAAACTTAAAATTTTAGGACGTAGGTTCAAGTGAATTCTTTGACTTCCTTTAAATCTCAACTAAAATCCCTTTCTTGACTCTTAATTCTATACATTTCCTCCTTTACTTATTTCCTATTTATCCTGCATGTAGCTTGTTTTGTATATATTTATTTGCATTTTCTCTCCTCTATTAGTCTGTAAGTTCTTGGAGGTCAAGGACTGCCTTTTGTTTCTTTCTGTATACTCAGTTATTAGCAAAATGACTGGCATCTTGCAAGTACTTAATACATGTTTTCTGTTTTATTGAATAACAATGGCTACAACTATTAAATGATGTTTTAGCAAATGTCAGATTTCTTAGCTCCAAACTACTATTTGAGTACCTTGCCCTTCATTTTATAAGGCCAGGGATTTTTGCTTGGATCTTTATAACACTTGACTTGCTTTGATCACATATAATGGCACCTTAGTGGTGAATATGTATTTTGTACTTTTTGTAGACAGAAAACTGAAAAATCAGCATTCTAGTAACTGGAATCCATAAATAGAGTCTGCTAACAGCCATAGCAACTGAACCAGTCAGACATCATTTCAAGGAGCTACTTGTTTGACTCAGAATCTGAGTTATCATATCTTTCAAACAAAGATGCAACTTATCATTGGCTTTGATGCATCCAGAAGTAAACTGGTTTGGGTGTTGAGTTGTTTTGAAGTACCCACTTTAAGTCTGAGCTAGCTCTGGGGGGGGGGGGGGGACCAGATAGGGATAGAGAAAAAAGAATTAAGTTGAATTAAGAGCTTTGGGAGAGGGAGGGATGATTTTATAGTTTTGTCCTTGCTATACCTGTTAAATAAATATCTCTGTAGAAGATAATTGGTGTTAATTCACTTTTAAGGAGATATAGGGTCAGATAATATTCAGCAGATACTAATTAGTAAGGGATATAATATTGGAGGAATATTCTAGATGGAGGTTTGTGAGTGATAGAATATGAATGTTAGAGAAAAGCAACCCCTTATTGTTACTTCTGGGACTATGGAGTAGGGAGAAGTAACCAAGACCTGAGATCCTGACTCACCGTATGTGCAGAGAAAGTTCAGAACCTACATGTACTAAAATTAAAATGAATGAATTATCCCTTGAATTTCTTTTTTCTTGAATAGGCAGGTTATAGGGGGCTGTCTTGGTTTAAGCTGATAATAGAATTATTTCTTACTATCTTTACCAGAAGGAAGTCTTTTCTATATACGGTTTATAAGATTAGATGAAGCTTCTAGTCAATATTTCTCTGCTTTTGGCTTATGGTGTCAACTTGGTACATAAAGGAAATCTCTAGTAATTACTGGGCATATCCGTGTCTCAAGATTTGAAATTTGGAATATGAAAATTATACACAAGCTAAATAAATGCTTGTTTAATCAAGGATTGGATCTACCAGTTTCTTTATTGCTGAGGGAAGTAAATAGCTACTTGATCACTAGTCCTAGGGATAGGAATGATTTTTTTTAAATAATGAAAGAAAGAAGGAATGGAAAGGAAGAAAAAACAAGAAAAAACAAGAAGAGAAGGAAGTAGTATGAAGGAAGTAGTAAAACAGTAATTCAGTGCATGTAATATTTTGCAAAGCAGGACAACCTTAATCACAGATACTCTCATAATTCCAAATAGATTTGTGGCATTTGATGCTTATTAAATAAGAGCAACTTTATGACCTCATGGTGGTAACCAATAAAAAGTTGATAGGCAGTAAGAAATGCAACACGGCTTAAATATCAATAATCTTTACAAAATAATTGGATAATAAAAAAAGCTAATACTGGCTGTCTGGGTAAATGGGAGGAGTTGATTAAAATTATAGACAGAATCAAAACACCTAAAATTGCAACAAAGGCAATTGCAATTATATTATCCTTTCATTAGTATACAATTAGGAAGGGGGTCCAACAATGCAAAAAATAAAATAAAATGGAGTAATAAAAATTATTTTAATAATGAGGGTCAGAGGCAAGAGGAGAAAAACCAAATTAATTTTAAAGGGGTACCTCTGTAGAAGTATTCTTTTTTTCTGGGGCCTAAAAGTATTTTCATTAGATTTTTTTGTCAATAAAAATTAATTGGCACCAGAATCTGGGATCTGTATACATTGTACTTCTTTCCCCTTTCATTTCCTCTTTTTAAAAATGCAGTTCCTCTAATGGGCTAACAAGAATAAATAACTTCTGGTTTTTAGTTATTTCCTTGAAGAGGTCGACAGGCCTAGGATGTGGAGATGTGGAGTTATCTAGGTGAGTTCAAGCTGGGACTTTTTTTTCTTCTGTTTTAAGCAAGAACCATATGCTAAAGTCTGTTTCTGGGTTTTTTCCCATTTCTTGCAAATCTCCAGTTGCCTGCTCTAAGCTTTGAGATATGAATTTCTTCCATCTTGAAAAGATTTCTCCTCTAACAGGAAATGTATAAGAAATGAATATAAACAGTGTGTAAGCAGCTAATTTAATTCAGGCCCCATTAATAGAGGTGAAGGGTCCAGATTTCAAGAAATAGTTTCATTGAAATGTTTCTTGGTCAGACATTTGAAGTGTGTCTAGTTCTGGAGTCTACCTTTTAATGGGATCATTGGTAAACTGAAACATGATCAGAGGATTACCAGAATAATATATTAATGCTACGTGATGAGGACTGGTTGAAGGAAATGGAGATGTTTGACCTACAAGCTGCTAAAACATAGTCAGGCAATAGTAAGGGCTTTCATCTTTATGTCATTACAAGATTTTAAAGCTATTTTAATTTTTTTAATTTACAAGTTTTAAAATAATTTAATTTTTTTTTAATTTAAAAGTTATTTGATCCTGTATTCTCTAATAATTGTGTTGTTTAGTTGTTTCAATTGTGTCTCACTTTTTGTGAACCTAATTTGAATTTTCTTGGCCAAGATTCTAGAGTGATTTGTCATTTCCTTCTCCAGATCATTTTCAGATGAAAAAGCAGAAGCAAATGGGTTAAGTGACTTGCCCAGGATCACACAATTAGTAAGAACTTGAGACTGGATTTGAACTCATGTATTTCTGACTCTAGACTTAGCACTCTGTCCACTGTGCCACCTGGCCTCTTAATCTTTAGTCATCTGTTTTGACTTCTCATTCTTCCTCAATTCATATTTCCAATTAATTGTCAAATCTTGCCATTTTTACCTTCACAAGATTTTTTGTTTCTATCCCCAACTTTCCACTCATCTATCATCTTAATTCAGGCCTTCATTATCTCTCCCTAGATTAGTACAATAGCTTCCTAATTTATTTTTCTGCATCAAATCTTTCACTGCTACTATCTATCCTATATGCTGCTGCCAAATAATTTTTCTTAAGGGGAATAAACTTTTATATAGCACCTACTATGTGTCAGGCACCATGTAAATGCTTTACAAATTTTGTCCTACTTATTTTATATTTATCTTAGGTATTATTATTTTTCCCATTTTGCAACTGTAAGAACTGAGGCAAGCAATGATTAAAGGATTTGCTTAATTTAAGGTCACACAGCTAGTAAGTGTGGATTTAAACAAGGCTGTATTTAAAATCAGGTCTTCCTGGCTCTGTTCCTAACATTCTCTCATGTGACTCCCTCATTCTACCAACTTCAATGGCTTCCTATTGTCTTTAGGATAAAATAACATTTCTTCTCTGTAATGTTGGACCTCAATTTTCCCAAGTGTAAAATGAAGGAATTGAATGGATGGCTTCTTTCTGCCACAACAGAAACACAAATCTGATAAGTCATTTGCAATGGTTGTATCCAGCACATGGGTTAGGCTAGGGTCGCTTAGTATGAAAGAGAATTCTCACTATTAATTTTATCGGGAATTATTTCATAAAGTTTTTTTTACCTTGTATAATATTTTCTCCTTTATCTTATTGATGAAACCTTAATTACTACAGATTTTTACTTTGTCTTCTTTTGAAATTTGATTTGGGGAGTAATACAGAAAATTATTCTGCTGTATTATCAGTCACAAATCCCAGTCATTTATTTATTTGAAATGGGAACATTATATTTTATCCCTTTCTTACTTAGGTGATCAGTACAATAGATCTCAGCAAGTGTGTCCCAATAAATCATTTGCTTGGATTAATGAAACTAGCCTCTCTTGTTTATAGGATAGGATCATAACTCACTTCCCCATTTGATAGTTCTCTATTGCCTTTGAGATCTACCAGGGTTTGAAATGCAGAAAATATAATGTCATATCTTATCCTCAGGGCAACTGGAAAGGAGTCATAGAAACTAGCATGAAAGATGATAATTGCCTACAATTTGACCAGGTCAGAAGTACCAAGTAGGCTTCAAGATGCTCAGGTCAGAATCCTCTTTTCTGTTGTTCTCTTGTTTCTTGGTTCCTTTTCTGATAGATTAGTGGTTAAGGTTTTGCTTTCATTGGCTTTTTCTTGGTGGTCATAGAAGAGAACAGAGTGGTTCCGTGGTACACATTAACTGGTAATCCATTATCAGGTTGTTGTTGTTTTTTTTGTAGGAATGTTTGGCTATCCATGTCTTTATGATTGAAGTTAGTTTGTTTTTCCAATTTTGAAATCCATTTTGATAGATTTCATTTGCAGGATGCCAAGAATTTTCCCTGAAAACATGCTTTTCAATATTTCTTAGTTCTCATTAAATCTCTCTCTCAAAAAAAGTTCTCTTTAGTGGAATTTCACTTGCTAAACATCCTCTTGCCTGCTGCTGAAAAGATAAGAAATTACTGAATAAATGGGAGAAATTAGTTATACCTCAAAATCCTTTCCTGGGAAACAATGGTAAGCATTATGCCTTCCATACTATTTATTTACTTAATCTTTGTTAAACTGAACTGAGTTAAATGTGGTGGTGAATGCAAGTGAACATAATGACCTTTAACATTTAATCACTATGACTCAATAATCTCTCTTTTAAAGTCAATGCCATCCATTTATAATATCTTCTCCCCAATAACTAGGGATTTGCAAGAAATGGGAAAAAACCCAGAAACAGACTCTAGCATATGATTGTTGCTTAAAACATGTGTCTCAGTCATCAGCTCCAAGATATTCTTCCAGAGTCTGTCTGTCTGTCTCTCTCTTTATGCCCCTCTAGTTCCTTCATTCTCAGAAGCTTCAATTCACAGAAAACTCTTAATTTCATAGTTCCTTGTAGTCCTCAGTTTGAATAACTTTTATCTAACTTTCTTTCAGTCACCTACAAACAGAGACATGTTATTTGGACCTTATCATCACTCCAGACAATCCATGTTTCATATTTCATCCAGCCTTCTTCTAGGAAACTTTAACCCATGCAGGCATCTTGCCAACTACCTTACCATTGTTCCACTTATTCCCACCTGCAACAGTGCCGTGTGTATCTGACCTCCAGAAACAATGGCTCCCTCCCTGGGAGGAGGGGGTAGATTTATTCAGCTTTAGAACACTGCTTTAGATCTGAGCTGTCTTGATTAGGAAGGAGGTGCAAAGGCATTTATCCTGCTCTATCTAGTTGACTCCAGATGATTCTTTCCATTTCATTTAGTTATCCATCAAGAAACTTAGGGACTTCCCAGGCATTTTGCTTTCTGCCCATCTGTCACCTTCTTACAACCCCCCTTATAGAAATGTTATCATAATAAAACCATTTATTTATCAATAAAACCATTGCTACTGGGAAAAGGGTGTGACTATCAACTGCTGTATGACTATAATGACAATCCTTGTGACTCCTCAGATCAAAACTCCCTTTCTTCGCCATAAATCTCCTGTATCTTTTGTCTCCTTTTTTGGGATGTAGGTTTCTTGAGGACTGAGTGATTTACTTTTGTATTTGTATCCCCAGCACCCAAACAGTATCTGGCACAAAATAGGAATTTAATAGGCAGTGAAGTGGCACAATGTACCGAGGGATGGACCTAGAGTTTGAAAAACCTGAGTTAAAATCCAACCTCAAACAGGTAGTAACTGTGTGACTCTAAGTAAGTTATTTGATTGCTGTCTTAGTTTCCTTAACTCCTATCTCACAGAGTTATTATGAAGATTAATAAGACTGTTAATAAAGGGGCAACTAGATGGCACAGTGGATAGAGCACCAGCCCTGAAGTCAGGAGGACCTGAGTTCAAATCTGAACTCAGACACTTAACATTTCTTAGCTGTGTGACCCTGTGCAAGTCACTTAACCCCAATTGCCTCAGCAAGAAGCAAAAAAAAAAAAGATTGTTGATAAAGTCCTCAGTGTAGGTCCTGGCACACAGTAGGCACTTAATAAATGCCTATTCCTTTTCCTTCCCTCTTAATAAACACTCTCTTATTCTTCTTTCATTCATTCATTCCATCTTTAAGGTCAACACTGTATGTTTATTTAATATACTATATTATTTTAATTTAACATACCAATTTATCTACTAATTTGAATTAATTTCTTGGGCTTTATTAATATAAAACATTATTTATTTTATTTGTATGTTTATCTATTTTACCAAATTATTAATTTAATTTTCTATGGAGGCTGGTTAATAGCAATATCATTATTAATTTATTGACATATTGAATATGTTATTATTTTTATTACACAACTAGGATTTATAATGAATGGTGGTAGGTTGTGGAATGCAAAATCAAAAATAAAATCCTCCTTTCCCTCAAGAAGTTTATATTCTTTTGAAGATGAAGATACAATATGTACACAAATGAGTAAATACAAGATAATTTGAGAAGAGCACTAAAAGCTGTAGAGAGCAAGGAATACTTAGAAGGTGGTGTTATCTAAACCAAGTCTGGACAGAAAATAAAGACGAACTTGCAAAAGGAGTATGGTTTAGGCAAGGAAGGTAGAAGATGGAATACTGACATTTAGGAGCAGCCAGTGCTCCTTTAGCTAGTAGATAGAGGAAGAAATGATTTTCTTTTTTAAGGCTAATTGTCTTACTTATGTTATCAATCATATCCCATTTTCACTCACTTCTTTCAGAACCTTGCTACATTGATCATCTTTGAATTCTACCACGTTATCAATTTCTTCTTTGTTGGCTCCTTTCCCTTAGAATAAAAATATGCTAATTTGACCTCATCACTCTTGGAAATTACTGTGGCCTTTGGCTTATGTCATAAATGAGTATGAAGTTGAAACGATGTTGATCAGTCATGACTTCCTTCTCATCCAATAAGTTGCCCAGGAAATTTGGGTCCATGAGAAACAGACAATTACCAAATGGCTTAGTGACATCTCAGCCTACAAGGAGCCCCTCAAGCCCAGATGGATGAGGAATCCCAGCTCACCAAGAAGACTGATAATGTGTGAGCTAATTGCCACAGGTTTTGGTTGGGACCTGGATCTGAGGAATGAATCAACTGCTAACTCTGACCGGCTATGTAGGACTAGAATCCAAGCTATGTGTTCGCATTATTGTAATATTCCTCTTCCCTTGTTATTTCTCTCTTTCTTTTCTCCTTAACCTTCTGTTTTTGTCTTAGTTCCACTTTGATATCTATAGCAGGATGACATCTATTTCCTTCTCTTTTTTTGTTTACCTTTATCCATATCTGTATCACAATTAGCTGATTTCTCCAATGCCATGTTGATTACCTTAGCTACACCTGGATGTTGATGCATTCAGGACCTCCTGAGGAAAGTTCCGGAGTCCAATTTTTTTAGGCCTCAAAGAAAGTTGCTTGGATTTTTTTTTAATTTTGGAGGAAGTTTCCATATCTCGTCATCTCTTTCTCTTTTTCTCTTTTCTTCTCCCCCTTCTACTTCCCAAAATGTCAAATTAAACATTCTCAACTAAATACCAAATTGGTCTTGAAAAATAAAAGGAGAGATTAATAAAATTGAAGATGAAAAAAACCATTGAACTAATAAATAAAACAAGGAGCTTATTTTGTGGGGGAAAAGACAGTATAATAGATAAACCACAGGTTAATTTTATTATTTTTAAAAGAAAGAACTAAATTACCAGTAACAAAAATGAAAAGTGAAGCCACTAGCAATGTGGATGAAATGACAGTAAATATTAAAACCTATTTTGCCCATTTGTATGGCAATAAATCTGAAAATCTAAGTGAAATGGATGAATATTTACAAAATATAACCTTCCCAGATTAAGAGAAGAGGAAATAGAATACTTAAATAATCTCATTATAGAAAAAGAAATTAAACACACCATCAATGGCCCCCCCAAAAGAATCCCCAGGACCAGATGTGTTCATAAATTAACTCTACCAAACACTTAGAGAGCAATTAATTCTAACACTATGTAAACTGTTTGGAAAAACAAACTAAAAAGGAGTCCTACCAAATTCCTTTTATGACACAAATATAGTGCTGTTATCTAAACCAAGAAGAGCAAAATCAAAGAAAGAAAACATTGGCCAGTTTCCTTAATGAATACTGATGTAAAAACTTCAAATAAAATACTAATACAGAGATTATAGCAGTATAGATCATACACTATGACCAGGTGGGAATGAAATTAGTTGCAATAATTTGCAACTTCAATAAAACATAAAATAAACCCACATAAATCATTAGCATAAATAGTGGCCTATTTATTGTATTAGGGGCCTCTTGCTACCCTGTATTGCCACAGGGCTAAGCTGGAAAAATCTTTAGAAAAATTGGGCAGGTCAAAATTCTGGTGGGAAGAGGGGTAGACCATGGAGGAAGGTGGAGGCAATATGTATTAACATTCATTTTTCATACCTCCTACTACATTGAAAGATATATTTTTAAGATGACACCTTACCTTGAAAATGCCCTTCCCCCCCAGAAGATCTTTTTATCTCCCAAAAGACTCTAGTTTGTGAGTTATGAAGTGGTACAGTTTTCTGCATTCTTTATATTTCTTATGGAAGAAATCACAAATAAGTAAAGTTGAAATTAGCAATATGCTCAAATTTTCCTCTAATATATCAGTAATATTGGAATAAATTTTTTTTTCATAACCAATGAACAACTGATTATAATTGATTATTCAAGCATTGGCTCCTCTTCCTCATTGCCATTTTCTCAAACTTTTGTAATCTGGCTTCTCTTCTCATTTCTATTTTGAAATGACTCTTTTAAAGCCACTAGTGACCTCCTAACTGCCATATTTAAGACTCTTAAAATTTAAAATTTCCTTGACTTTTTTGCATCTTTTAAGATTGCCATCACCTTTAGACTTTCATAACATTCCATGCTCCTTTTTTCCTACCTTTAAGTGATCCTTCTTTGTCTCATATGCTCACTTTATTTCTTTGTCCTCTTCTATTTCTATATGCTTATTCTATCTTGACTATTTTATTTAATCCCAAGGTTTAAACTACCACTTTTATATGAATGATTCTCCAATCTCTCCATTTAACCTTATTTGTTTCAAATCACTTCAAGACTTGCATTTGAAAAACATTTTTATTGTGTTTTTTTAAAATATATCATTTTCACATCCCAATGATTCTTTATTCCCTTTCTATTAATAATTAAACAGAATCAAGTAAAACACATCAACATATTAGCTAAGTTTGCAAATGTATGCCTTATTTTGCATTTAGAGGTAGCCAAAAGGGATTGGGAGCATGCTTCATCCCAAGTCATGAGAATTAATGACTGTTCAGAACACTAAATTTTTCTGAGTTTTCCATTTTCTGTGACATTCCTTTGATCATGTTCTCCTGATTCTGCTCAGTGTGTATTAGATAATATAAGACTTCTCAAGTTTCTCTGAATTCTTTTTTTTTTGCTGCTGCTTTTTATTTTCCCCTCAATTACATGTTAAAACAATTTTTAATATTTCTAAAAAAGTTTTGAGTTTCAAATTCTATCTTTCCTTCTTTTCTTCTTCTCTGAAATAAACAATCAGATATGTTATAAATATGCAATCATGTAAAACATTTCTTTTTTAGTCATTTTGTACAAGAAGATTTAAATAAAAGAAAAAGAAAGAAACAAAGTGAAAAGTAGTATTCAATAATCAAAATAAGTTATTTCTCTAGAGGTAGATAGTATGTTTCCTCATTATTCCTTTGGGGTTGTCTTGGATTATTGCATTGCTGAGAATAGTTAAATCATTCTCAGTTAATGTTGCTATTACTGTTACAATGTTCTCCTGGCACAGTTCATGTAAGTCTTTCCAGGTTTTTTTCTGAAATAGAATTTATTTTGAATTTTTTAATATTTGTTATTTCTTCCTTTTAATTTTTTTTTTTTACTAAACCTGTGATTTCATGGGTATTAGCAAATTCTCAGTGAAGAAACTTCCGTTACCAATCCAGTTCTGCACCTGTTCAGAAGCTAAAAGAATGTGAGAACTGTCTGGAGTGCTGAAAGTTAAGCGATTTGCTAAGGATAACCTCAGAATGAAAACTTGAACTTATATCTTCCCAAGTTCAAGGCTACCTATTTACTAGTTCTACCATTCTGCCTCACTCATCACATCTTATTATACAATGATATTCCATTATATTCACATACCATAATTTGTCAAGGAATTCTAAAATCAATGGCCACCTAATTTATAAACTACCACATAAAAATGCAGTTCAATAAGTGTTTGTTATTTGGAACTTTCCCACTCTGTTTTTGTGCAAGCAAACTTATTGCTGCTTTTAATTGTGCTACTCTCATAATAAGTGATCTGGAACATCTTTCATGTGGTTGTGGATAGTTTCTTTTGAAAAATGCCTATTCATTTCTTCTGTGATCATTTCCAAGCTGGTGGGGGGAGGAGAAAATGGTAGGAAATATCAAATGAAAATTACCAAAGACATTTTACTTGCTAAACATTATTCAGGTTTTGTAGAATCTAAAATATTAAAGAAAAAATAAAAATTATTTATAGAGATTTTTGATTATCATTTGTATAGTGGATAAAGAGTGAGATTTAGAATTAGGAAGAACTGGCTTCAAATCCTGCCTCTGAAATTAATTCTGTCAGTCATAGTATTTCACTGAATGTTTCTGACCCTCAGTTTCTTCCTCACTTGGAAAACAATAGCAGATGCCAATAGCAGATGAGGTAATAGGGAAAATATGTACCCCAACCTATTTCCATGGGGTTTTGATTTCTTCCTCTATATCTCCCTATTTTGAGTTTTTCATTTTGTACAGTTTGGAAATTTTGAGCATTGGTATAGCAAAACCCATGAAAAACATTAATTCATTTTTTTTGTGGATCATACTAAGACTGGGCAATTTTATCTGCAATAAAACTTCAGTTCACAAACAGATTATTTGTTGGATTCTCACAGATATCTTGAGATCCGTATTTTTAGTACAAGAATTACTATATAATCAATTAAGAAAGCTTAGCAAGTTGCTGCTATAATACTCTGACCACCTGTGAGAGAACCAGAATTTCCATTTCTTTGCAATAGGGATGAGCTTTCCCTAAAGGCAACAAAGTTGTCTTTGGGCTTTGATCAACCTTGCCTTCCTAATGAAGTTTCCTCATCTCCTAAAGACATAAAAAGTCCCACTGATGTGGCTTTAGGGCCTTTTCCAATTTGGTAGATTTCTGTACTATTTGTGTCATCATCTTCTGAAAAGAAGATATATTTCCTTATGGAGATGAAAGAGTTTGCTTTTAGAAAAGTGCTAATATATTCTTTTTGTATATCTTTTCTGCATTAGGACAAAATAAATTTGTTGTTGTTGCCTATTGTTAACTGTTCAATGACTTACAAGTGTCATCCCAAAGTCAAATGTGAACTAACAGAGTACTGGTGTTAGGTCTACTACCTCGTGGATTTCAGGTAGGTACCAAATTTTTATAATCTGTAGTGATCATTTCCCATTTTCTTGAAAAAAAATCTGTACTGATCAATAAATTTGACTTTCTTAGGTATATATTTCCTGTGATTTGTGGTGATGAGACTGTCATTCTTATTGCCTTGTTCTCATATTTTAATTTCATCATCCTATTTCTTTCATTTTCAATGATAATGATGAGTAGGTACTTGTGACCATCCTGTAACTTGGCATAGGTAATTTTTAAAAATAGATTTTTACTGATATCTCCACTTTTGATATTACCTATATCTCCCCTCATTCCCTCCATCAGAGCGTCATTCTTTAAAACAAAGAATTTTTTTTAAGAGGAAGAAAAATTCAGCAGTCCATCAACACAGTGAAACACAATCAAGATTTCACTAGAACCAGCTCTGAGAGATCCCATTATTAAATTTTTAGTATGAAATTTACATTTTAGAAATTGACAATCACTACAAATCAGATCTTGATTTATTGCTGTGTTGATTTTCTAGACAAGAGAATGATAGGGAAAATATTAATATATACTAAACTTAAAAAATGTCTCATTCATATTTTTTGGGGAAAGAGCCAGTTGTTAACCAGCAAACTATCACATGTTCCACATTCATGGACCTCTACATCTACAAAAGAATTGAAGTAGATGTTTTTCTCATACCTCTTCTTTAGGCTCAAGCTTGGTCATTATATTTTCACAATATAAAGTTTCAATTATTTTGTTGTTGTTGTTCTTTCCATTTACTTTTTATAATCATTGTGTATCTTGGTTTCCTGGTTCTGATTATTTCACTTTATATATTTACATAACCCTTTTAATTCTTCTTTGTATTTATCATGTTTGTTGTTTCTTACTAATCATTATTTCATGACATTCATTTACCACAATATGTTTAGCCACTTTCACAATTGTTTTCAGCTCTTTTGTGTCACTAAAATCTTTTTTTAAATTTTATTTTATTTGCATAACATATGTGTGGGTAATTCTTCAACAATAACCCTTACATAGCTTTCCGTTACAAATTTTCCCCCCAACTTCCCCACCCCTTCCCTAGATGGCAGGATATCTACTACATGTTAATTATGTTAAAATATTGGCAAATCGAATATATGTATACATATTTCCAAACTTATCATTGTTGTGCAAGAAAAATCTTATCTACACAAACGATATATCAGATAAAGGAAACACAATGTAAGCAAACATCAATCAAGGAGTATGAGAATGTTATGTTGTGGTCCACATTTCGCATCCCTCTCTCTGGGTGTATATGGCTTTCTTCAGTGAACAATTGGAGGTGGTTTGAAACATATCATTGTTGAAGAGAGCCATGTCCATCAGAATTAATTGTCATATAGTACTGTTGTTGCCGTGTATAATGATCTCCTGGTTCTGCTCATTTCACTCAGCATCAGTTCATGTAAGTCTCTCCAGGCCTCTCTGAAATCATCTTGCTGGTCATTTCTTACAGAACAATAATATTCTATAATATTCATATACCATAATTTATTCAGCCATTCTCCAATTGAAGGGCATCTATTCAATTTCCAGTTTCTAGCCACTACAAAAAGGGCTGCCACAAACATTCTTGCACATGTGGGGCCTTTTCCTTTCTTTATGATTTCTTTGGGATATAAGCCCAATAGAAATGCTGCTGGGTCAAAGGGTATGCACAGTTTGATAACTTTTTGAGCATAGCTCCAAATTGTTCTCCAGAATGGCTGTATCCGTTCACAGCTCCACCAACAATGCATCAGTGTCCCAGCCCTCCCACAACCCCTCCAACATTCATCATTAACTTTTCCTGTCATTTTAGCCAATCTGACAGGTGTGAAGTGGTACCTCAGGGTTGTCTTGATTTGCATTTCTCTGATCAACAGTGATTTGGAGCACCTTTTCATATGACTATAAATAGTTTTAATTTCATCCTCTGAAAATTGTCTGTTCATATCCTTTGACCATTTATTGATTGGAGAATGGCTTGAATTTTTATAAATATGAGACAATTCTCTATATATTTTAGAGATGAGACCTTTATCAGAACCCTTGAATGTAAAGATGATTTCCCAATTTATTACTTCCCTCCTAATCTTGTCTGCATTGATTTTGTTTGTACAAAAACTTTTTAACTTAATATAGTCAAAGTTATCTATCTGGTTTTCAATTAAGAGTTCCAGTTCTTTTTTGGACATAAATTTATTCCATCTCCAAAGGTCTGAGAGGTCACTAAAATCTTTTGATGTATATGAGTATTTCCTTTTCATTACTAACCTCTTCAGAGTATATACCTAGCACTGGAATCTCTGGGTCAAAGACTATAAATATATTCCAAATTGTTTTCCAGAATGGTTGTACCTATTCATGGTGGCCCTAACATTTTATTAGTATGCCTATTCTTTTTTTGCCAATTTTCTTCATGAGAAGTAAAACGTCCAGGGCTATTTTCATTTGTACTCGGAGAACTGTCTCATGAAGCTGTTAACAGTTTGTAATTCTTTAAAAACTTTATATCCATTAACCACTTTTCCATTGGAAAATGACTTTTAATCTTACATATTTCTATTATATTTCTATTTATTCTATATTTTATTCATTAATATTAATCTATTATATTTCTATATCTATTGCATATCAGACCCATATGAGAAATATTGTATATCATCTATCCATTTCAACTACTACCCCTATATTAGATTATGAATTTTGTTTGTGCCAAAACTTTTCAATTTTATGCCATCAAAATTATGCACTTTAATCTATCTTCTGCTTAAAAATGCACCCCATACCTATAGCTGTGAAAAGTATGAGTTCCAGATGCTGAATGAAGTGATCAGAATCAGAACATTAAACACAATAACAACATTGTATGATGATCAACAACTTCTCAGTATTACAATGATGTAAGATAATTTCAAGACTCATAATGGAAAATGATATCCACATCCAAAGAAAGGAATATGGAGTCTAAATAAAGATCAAAGCATGTTATTTTCACTTTTGTTTTTTTTTCCTCCTCATGATTTTCACCTTTTGTTCTGATTCTTCTTTCACAATATGACTAATATGGAAATATGTTTAACATGATTGTACATGTATAACCTTTATCAGATTACTTGTTATCCAAGGGAGGGAGAACTAAGGAAAGGAAGAAGAAAAATCTGAAATTCAATATCCTACAAAGACCGAATGTTGAAAACTATCTTAACATGTAATTGTGTGTGTGTATGGAGGGGAATATGATTAAGTGAAGAACAAAATAAAGCAAATATATATAAGTTCTTTCTCTTCTGGTTTTTTATGACATGACTTTTAATATTCAGGTCATATATTGTAGAATATGGTATAACAGAACAGTCTAAGCCTAATTTCCCAGTACAAAAGTTATATCCATTTTACAGATGAGGAAACAGAGGTAAGGAGATGCACTCAAAATCACAGCATGAAGGAGCTAGGAGAAAAGTCTAGTTCAATGTTCATTCTACCAAGCCACTGAATTTCCTAGATATTCTGTGAACTTTCCCATGGGATTGGATTAGGTTATTAGTGTTTGCTATGCTGTTTTAGCAAGGTACTATGCTTCAAAAGTTCCCATAAGAAAAAGAAAAAAACAATTCACTTACCTACTACCATAGTATCACTTTATGTACATATGGAGGTTTCTTGAAAAAAAAACATAAACACATTTATTGAATGCCCACTATGCAATGCCTTTAAGAGTGATTAAAAGACCACTAAGATGCAGATCTGGTTGTCAAGGAGTTTACAGTTTAATTGAGAAGACATGTATCCTTGAAAAGATCATGAGTAGCTTTTGTCCTGCACTGACAACAGTTTTGAAACATCTGGCTCTGTTCTGGAATGCATAACCAACCACAGTAGAGGAGGGCCAAGATATTGCCCAGGGGAAAACCATGAAAGTTCTTTGCCAAGTCTTAGCTTATGACATATATTTATGCTATATGCATATATATCAATATATCTAATATATGTATATATGCAACTGCTCCCTTAGTTAATATATTTCTAGGCACATTTCTCCTTAAATTTTAAAAAAAGAGATTTATTTTAAGCTTAGTAACCATCACCCAAAACATGCAGAATATACACATAAACAAAAATAATTTCACGTGAAGCTATTAATTGTTATTTCCTATTGAATAACCTTAATAAGCCAGTATAAAAACATTTGTTTGCTTTTAAGTTAATTTCAGAGTTTTTCATTTGTATATTGTTGTTCTGTTTATTTCTTCACTTTGCATCATTTAATATATGAGGGGGCCCCCAGATTTAGAGTTGAAGGGAACCCCTAAAAGATGACAGTTCAGAGAAACCTGGGAAGAGTCAATGAACTGATAGAGAATAAAATAAGCAGAACCAGGAAAACAAATGTGTATAATGATCTTTATAATATGTAAGAATATAACACTGAAATACTCCAAAGTTCTGATGATTGTAACAATCTATCATGTATCCTATTTCTTGGTAGAGAGGCAGTAGCCAAGAAGTGCAAGAAAAAGCATGCATTTTCAACCCTGGCCAATTTGTTAATTTGTTTTACTTAACTATCTTTGTTAAAGGGAGAATTCTATTGAAGTAACAGTTATTGGAATGTGACAGTAATGTAAAAAAAAAGAGAGGGGTGCATCAATAAACATATTTTTGGTTTATTTTAGAAAGAAGGATTTGAAAATACTTTCAGAGATGCAGATAAAATCTTTATGGGTTTTTTTTAAGTCTTGGTAGTTTGGAAGTTAGTATGGTCAATTCATGACTCATTTTGGGAACCTAGGCAAATGCCTGGGCAAACTAGCCCATATAAAGTCCAAACATCTAAACACAAAGAGCCATTTGACTATATTTAAAACTAGAGACTTTGGATATATAGCAGTTGACTGTGACAGGATTGATTTTACCATGAATTCCTAAGCCAGGGTGCTGGGGCTTGTGTTGCTAGAGGACACAAAGGAGATGAAATGGACAATGGACTGTGTAAGAGCAATAAACTATTGAGATGGAAAACCTGGAAACCATACCAAGGGTGGTTGGGTAATAAATATGTTAATAACTTCTTTCTCAGATTTTATAGATTTCTGATCAGAGATAGTCTGATTATATAATCTCTGAACTCTTATCCAATATGAGACTTTTTGATTCTGGAAAAATTTGCTGGAGTGAGGAGAGGAACTTTAAAGATAACATCCTAAAATCAAGAGAGAGAATCTATTTTAACAGACAAGAAAAGGAAACCTTGTCATTGATGCAGAAATCATCCTTGTATAAGATAATATACCTATAATTAGATCACAAATTTGTCAAGCAAAGACCAGACAAAATTAGTATTTTAAAAAATCCAAGAAGGATAATAAAAAGGTGTGTTTATTTTTCTGCTTTTTGTCAGCTTATTACTATGGTATTTATCTTTCCTTTGTTAATAAAGACTGATAAAAGGACTTGTGGGGCCCGTAGGGGTACATACAAAATGAAGGAAGCATATGAAAAACAGGAAAAGGAAGAACTATGAGGAGTAGAAATGTTTTCTTCACATAGCTGAAAATGAAGAAGGGCACTATTAGGTAAAAGAGTTCCTGGCCAGACATGTCAAAGTCTAGGAAGCTACAAAAAGCTGATGCTTCAGGATGGGGCTCCTGGGATTACTAATGATCGCATTTCCAGATACAGACCAGTACAATGAGCACTACTGCCCCATGATTCCTTGAGATGGCATGGGTTTTAAAAGCCTGGGGACAAGTAAAATCAGAGGACCTAATGTTGCCAAGATGCTGAGGCTCTCATTGATTAAAGCTTCAGCCTATTTTAGAATATTGGAGACAACAGTTCACATAGCGACAAGAAATACTGTTTCCAAGGTCATGGATGGAGATAAACTTCATAAAAATAAATATTTTCTATTAGTAAGAAGCTATCAGCAGAGCAGATGACATGGTGTGTGTGTGTGTGTGTGTGTGTGTGTGTGATGTATGTAAAATAATTCTGATCCATTAAAAACACTGACAATAAAAAACGAGGAATGGACATCAGAAATTAAATGAACATCAATCATAACAGTCTTATACAGAAGTTTTATCTCACTATGAGACAATTAATGAAATGCAGAACGACGTTCAGAAAAGATTAGACTTGGTAAAGGCATTAAAACTCAATCATTGGATTTCTGTCGTGTGACCAACAAGTTGAAAGACTAGACACTTTCTCCATTTCTCATGACTTCTCAAACCTCTCCAAAAATAGGAATCATGTGCAATCAGCTAAACAAGTCCAGATAGCTCTGAATAAATATTGCTAGACAAAGGAAAACAAATCAACACCTGATGAAGTAGGCGAATCTTGTGGATTCCTGAAAGAGAATGGGAACTACAATTGTCTATTCTTAAATGATTGAAAAGAGAAATAAGAATTGAAAAAACAAAATCTGTGTACTTCACAGCAGAAAAAAATTACCAGGGAAAACAAAAACAAAAAGTTGAATCCAAACTGGTAAACCTCACCAAAGAAAGAAAAGAAAAAAAAAACTAATTACTAAAGCAAATATACAGAAGTGAAAGACAATCTACAAGAAGGATAGCAAAAAACAATAACGTTTAAAAAAACATGATGACCATACAAACAAAATATATTGATCTCAAAACACCATGTATAGAGACAATTAAAGGATTATGCATCTACCAGAAGAACATAATAAGTGAAAGAACCTTAATATCATAATGGAAGAAATAATCCAAGAAAAATAGTTCAGAACTTCTGAACATTGAGTACCTTTGTCAATAGAATAGAATCTAGATAGTTTCTTTAAAATGTCCTATGCACATACATACATAAGTTAACTTTAACAATTCCAGTGGCAACCAAGTACCATTCCAGTATGAAGGGAAGGGAATTTGAATAAATGGATCTATTCTGCACTCATCAGAAATGGCAAAAGGGGGTGCAATAATGTGTTGAAAATACATCTATCACCCCTTGACATAACTTGTAAGTCTAATCTTTTAGCATGAGAGGGTTAAAAAACAAATTATGGAAATAATAATTTCATTAAAGTGAATGATAATATTAAACCTTAGTCTTTATGAAAAAAGATAAAATTCATTTTTTTCAAAAAGAAGCTTTGGAAGAACTCTTAGAAAGAAAACCAAAGCTGGACAAATCACCTCTATAAACAACTAAGACAACAAAAATATTAGAAATGTAAACAAATATGAAACTAAAAAGGGAAAAGATAATGAAAAAATTATTCCCCCAAAATTAGAAAAAAAATATTAAATGAAAAAAGTACCTATTGGATTAACCACGACAGTGAGTACATTGAGAGTCCTTTGTAAGTGAACAAAGATGAAAACAGAAGTCAAATAGTCTAAAAAATGCTGTAGAAACAGATTTGAAACATCATAGATTAAATTTCACAACTCCTTGTCTATAGCTGAATCAATGTTTGTTTGTTTGTTTTGGAGGCTGGGAACAGAACTAAATTGTAGAATGGGGAGCACATTAAAGAGAAAGAGGAAGGAAGAAAATAAGAATATGTGATCAACTCTTACAAAATTAAAATCAACAATAAAGGAGAAATAACTCTTTGTATTCTCTTAGGAAAAACAAGACTTACAGGTGAATGAGTGAAGGGACAAAAGGAGGGAGTGAAACAGGGAGAGAAAGGGGAATTACTCATTACAGTGGTGAGAGCCGTTCCACTGAAGAACACTCCCATAGAAGGGAATTTATATTCTATAAATGAAGATGAGTACCTCACAAAGCTTATAATCTGCCAGGATTTGGTGCTTAGAGAAAGCACTTGTTCTGCCAGAGTAGAATGGGAATCCAAGCACGTAGAGATAACCGATATCCAGAAAAATAGAAAGACATGGACTGGACTCAGAGAACAGATATCATGGCAAATGGGAAATATGATCCAAGGATAGTAATGAATTAAAGAGTCACAGGCAAAAGAAATTCCTACCAAGGGTAATACTTCTAATCTTTCTTTTATCTGCAGCAACTGGAATTTCTAAGAGTGATACATGATAGAAAAGGGAGAACACCAAGAGGCAAGATCTATAAGGCAATAATATAGGCAATATTTAGGAAGGAAAACTCAAAATGAATATCTTGGAAACTTTAGAAACTAAAGTCAGAATAAATAAATCCAAAAGCTATGAATCAAAGAATCAAAGTCTAAAACAGATGGAAAGAAGAGAAAAAAATAATTTTAAAAGAGGGAAATTATTTTTTAAAAGGAATAGAACTGACAATTTAAAACTAACAAAACAAATTGAAGGGGTGGAAAGGAAGGATTTTAAGTGATTATTTACCAGAGAAAATGAATAAGCCCAAAGTTTGAGAGCTCTTTAACTTCTGGAACAAGTATACCTGAAGGCCTAAGCAAGGGCTCTGAAAATGTGGCAAAAGATACAGCAGGCACAAATTTACCAGTAACCATTTGTCTTGCATCTTCTCCCCTGGCCAAGACCTTGCAAGAGCATCTCACATAAAGCCTTCCACATGGCAGAACATTTTTCCCAGGTCACCTACAACACAAACAGAAAGAATGAAAAAAACATCCAGGAACATCATACCCTTGTAGTAGTAACTGCTCTCCCACAGGAAGATCTAATCTAACATGCTTTCTTGGAAGACCAGTGCAGTAACATAACGAGAAGCAGCAGTGGAGGAAATGTGCCACATCTGGAATCAGCAAAGTTCTGAGTTTGAATTGTATCTCTTATTTTGCTAGCTTATTCTTGCTCAGTTAGTTGCTGAGACAATTTGAGTCTCTAACTTTCACATTTGCCATAGGAGGATAATACCTGTAGTGGCCCTCGAAGGGTTTTTATGAAGATCTAATGATATATAAAAGGAACATTTAAATGCTAACTCTTCAAATGGACCAGCATAAACATTTATCCAGGGTTTATAGTTCTTTCTGTGTATGTGTTTCTGTCTGTCTATCTGTCTTGTCTGTCACTCTCTCTATCCCTTTTTTCTCCCCCTCCCCCTTTCTCATATTTTGTCTTTTATCAGTAGGTAACTTTAGAGTGGGATGGAGGCTGATATACTTGTGAGAGTTGCTGTTAAGGGCTACTGTCTCCCTAGCCTCATAGTTCAATTCCCCTACTCCCTGATTGTTATAATATCCTAAAATGTTCCAGAGAATTTTGTTAGAAAAATGAAATCTTTGTAATAATTTTTGATAAATTAAATAAGGGCATAGTGAGATATGCTATATCTGCCCAGAGAGTAATCGTTCACCTTCAAAAGAGCTATTTCCATTCATTTGCTGATAACATTATGTTTACCTCCACTGCCTAATGATTTACACAGATGGGTTTGTTTTAGTAATTGTGTATAATATCCTACCTTTATAACACAATTTCCATCATTGTCATTATGTAGCCATACTAATTTAATTTGATTAAATATGATCACAAAGATATCAAGTGATAGGGGAAAAAACTTTAGAAAACTACTTATTAGTACTTCTGTGTAAGACACTGGATTAAGCATGGATGGCAAAGATCACTTTCAAAAATGGCATTATAAGGAAGGGGTTAAAAATATACAAGGAAGAAAAGTGGCATAACACATATGTATTGTAAGATAATTAAAGACTTTGTTCAAAAAATTGCAAATTCAGGTATAGTCATGAAATCAATAATAACCTGCCAATCAATAGTATATATTAAGCACCTATTATGTGTTAGGCATTGTGCTAAGGGATATAAAGAAACTACAGGTCCTCCTCTCAAGAATCTCACAATCTAGTGAGACAATCTAGCCAGACAACTACATAAACCAGAAAACTACAAAATTTATGTATGTTAAGTTAAAATTCAAGCAAATCTCTAAATGGATAGTTAGGTGGCTCAGTGGATAGAGTGTCAGGCCTGGAGTCAAGAAAACATGAGTTCAAATCCAGCCTTAGACACTTACTAGCTCTGTGACCCTGGGCAAGTCACTTAACCCTGCTGTTAGTTTCCTCATCTGTAAAATGAGAGAAGGAAACGGCCAACTACTCCAGTATCTTCTTTACTAAGGAAATTTCAAATTAGGTCACTAAGAACACAATTGAAATGACTGAACAACAGCAAATCCCTAGAACAGTTATTACAAGAAGATGCATAAAAACTTTTTTAAAAAGACAAATAAGTCAGACCTTAACGAGCTTAACTGCATTTTGCACAGTTTTCTTTTGAAAATAATAATACCTTAGCAAGTATGATCAGCACCCTTGTAGATAATAACTTTGTCAACTATCTTGGGGAGTAGCAGGAATATATAGCACTAGCATATATATTAAACCAATCTATTCCCTAAGCTAGAATGCCTGCTGGAATTGGGCCCACATCCTTTCCAAAATATAGTGCAATTATGGATACAGAACTATAATTTTTGAACCCACTTGGTAATTATGAAAATGAATGCTTGATATGAAAAAAAAACAAAGTTGGTCAAGAGATTTAATCCATCATATATTTCCTTGAAAAATTAAACACACTACCTTTTTTGAGACCCACATCACTGACTGAGTCAGAATCCATCAGCCTTGGGAGCAACTGTTGCCAAAGAATCATAGCTACAAGAGTATTCTACAACTTCCTTGGCAAAACCCTAGCAGTAGCTCAGCTTACTTTCTTAGAAATTTGAAGGCAAAAGTCAAAACAATCTTGCCTACTTTGTATAAGTTCTCAACTTCTACAACAAGCATAGAAAAATGGATTGGAGGAATATAGAACCTTGAAAAGCCAAAATATTCCCTTGTTCACATGAAAACTCTCTACAAGACTGGGGGAAGAAAGGGCGCGGTGGTTTGTGGGTTGGCCTGGGAAGTTACCATTCTCAACTTTTCTAAAAGTATCACCACAAAAACAATCAGACTCTGACATGGTAGTCAGTCAATGAGCATTAAGAGCTTACTATGTGCCAGGCACTGTACCCAGCACTGGTTATACAAAGACAGGAAAAATCACAGTCCCTGCTTTCTGGAGTTCATAGTCTAACAGGGAGGCTGTATGAAAACAATAGGTACAAACTAGATATATTTAGAGTAAATGGGAGATTTCAGAAGGATAGCACAAATGATGCCATCTAAGACTCTTTAATAATAGTTACCGGGGCAGCAAGGTGGTACAGTGGATAGAGCACCAGCCATGAAGTCAGGAGGACCGACCTGAGTTCAAATCTGACCTCAGACACTTAACACTTCCTGGCTGTGTGACCCTGGGCAAGTCATTTAACCCCAATTGCCTCAGCCATAAATAAATAAATAAATAATAGTTCCCATTTAGATAGAGCTTTGGGGTCTACGAAGTACTTTACAAATATTATCTCATCTGGTTCTCTCAGAAATCCATGGTGGTTAGATATTCTAATTATCTTTATTTCTACAGATTAGGAAATTAAGATGGACAAAGAATAAAGGATTTGCCTTGGGCTAACCACTGCTAAGTGTCTAAGGCTGGATCTGAACTCAGGTTTGTCTCCAAGTTTATTCTGCCACTTAACTCCAAACTGGATCTTCTTTACAACTTCCAAAAAAGTAAAATAAGGTCAATCCTGAACAAAACCTCCCTCTCCAACATCACCACTAAAAGTCTGAACATACTTGCTGATTAAGACCTCACTGCCTCTCAACCGTGGCATAGCAAAGCAGGGACTCCTAAGGGCAGAAGACTGATTTTGGCTGCCTTTGTATAACTGCTGCTGAGCGCATAGAAAACTTTTAATAAATGCTCATTGACTTATTGATTTGTCAAAGCCTGTGAGGAAGAGAGAAGGGGTGGCAGTGTGCCAGACAAACCAAACCACCACTGCCTTGACCACTGCCTTCCCTCAGGCCCTGATGGGGACAGTTCAGGATTCTAAATCCAAGAGCGCTGATAACAGAAGTGGCTCAGACTACCAGATTTGTTCCCAGCCCAACCCACACAACCATCATTGAAGGGAGAAATCACCCTGGAAAAGAGACCCATTTTCCTCAGTTAATAGCTAACCTATTGCACCAGTAGGTGACGGGGCCTGGAAGTTCTGGGAGTTGCAGCAACCCCTCCTTTCCCCAGACTATCAGCCCACTAGCCTAGTCTTCATACCCCAAATCTAGGGAAGCAGCTCCTGTGGAGAGAGGGCTAGTCACTCTAATTGCCAGCCAACTGCCCACACACAGGGCACGGAGACCAGCCTGGCTGAAGCAGTGGTGCACCCTTGGAGAGGAATGAAAAGCAACATATGAAAGACCAGTTCAATGACCACCAGCTTGAATATTACCTCCTCACAGACCCTAATGGAGATAGCCCAGAACCCCTGAATCTAAGAGCTTTCAGAATGGCAGTACTTCCAGCCCAGTGCCCACCAGGGCATCATCCTGGGAAGCAGCCCCTGGGGAGATGCAGCCTCATGTAATATAGCCACAGCTATCAATGACCCTGAATAGAAAGTTCTTGCTACCAAAGTCCCTGCCAATGTTAAATGGTTCAATACCAGAAATAGATAGGAATGTATCAGTAAAAATGACATAAATAATTGGCATTAGCATCTGTTTTGTTGCTACCTAAGGATCACATGGCTTTTTCATCTGACTTACTGCTGAAATCTTTCATTCCACTTGTCTTCCCTATTAGAATGTGAGCTTCTCCAGAAAGGGGAATGTCTTTTCTATTTGTTTGCCCAGTGCTATACACACAATCATTTCTTCATAATAAATAATTCATTCATCCATTTCACTTTGTGATAATTCTCATTATTAGGAAGATTTTGTAAAAACCAAATCTACATCTGCCTTTTTTTTCAGCCACTGCCCATGGTGCTTTGTTCTATTTTCTGGAACCAAGCAGAACAAATCTAATGTCTTTTCCATGTGAAAGTCTTCAAATATTCAAAGGCAGTTATTTCATCTATTGAGTCTAGAAGCCATGAACTTTTCAAAGTCTCACTTTAGGTTTATGCTCAAGTAGGAAAGAATGACTTTACAATTCTTCCTATGATCTGATATTTTGACTAAGATCAGGGCCATTGAAAGGTGGTGGCTATCAGTAGACTCAACTAGAGTGCTAAGAATGAAGGAAATCTCCTGGGATGTGTGTCCAATGAATTCTCTGCAGTATTAGCATCAGACATATCTCAATAAAGCAGCCAAGTAGAGTCAAGTTCCCCACCCACCCAACCCCGGGCACCTTCCTATCTCATGCTCTTAAACCTTCCTGGGTAGTGATTGTCATGCCCCCTGACCCAAGAAACTTCTCTAGACATTTTAATTGTTAATGCACATTTCTAAAACGTAATTACTACAAAAGGACACATGTACATGGCCTCTGTATAGATGTTGCCTCACATTGAAATCTTGAATTATTGTACCTGAGTGCTCTAGTATTAAAAATCCTAGGATCAATGGCTTAGGAACATTGACATTTGGAAGTTTTCCAGAAAGACTAAAGCATGAGAGACACAGAATGACAGAGAAAGAGAAGGAAGAAAAGAGAACAAGACGAGAAGAGAGATAAAATGCTTGAGTCTGCATGTATTTTGCAATTTGGAAATGAAATGCAAAGGGAATGGCTCTGGAAGATGGAAGTTCTGGTTATTGAATTAACAGAAAAACTTACTCTTAGCTAAAGATTGCTGACAAATGCTATAGGAAAAGTCATTGTTTTTTCCTTTTAAAACTCTTGTGTCCTAAGATTGTGTTTTTCTAAGTATTCCAGGCCTTTCAATGCCTCCCAGAAAATCCTTGAACTTTCCATGAACTTGATGGAGATTACCCAGCTCCATTTGGAGGCTTGTGTACCATTGCAAATAACAATGATTGTGATTTTAAAAAGAAAAAGAAGAGGCCTGTAGTCCACCCCCACTAGGGCCACGAAAATGTCAGGTTTTACCAGGAGACCCAGCAGACTTGGAGACTCTTCTAAAGAATGAGTAATGTCATTCTGTTCAGGCAGATTTCATTAACTTGTTTGTGCTAATAAATCATACTAATTAAATACTCATGTTAGTCATTGAAAATTCATTTCTTTCCTTCCAGTTGACATCCATGAAAAGATAAATAAGATGAGCACAAACCATATATTAATATAAACTAAGTAGTCTGCGAATGCTCAAGGCATTGTAGCTTTCAACCCAGTTTCCTTTTCCCTTTTCAGCACTATTTTGTTTCTGTCTGACACTAAATAAATAAAGACCCAAGTTTGCATCTTATCTCTGATACTTAACTAGAAGGACACTATGAGCAATTTGATTTTATTCAACAAACATTTATCTATCTAGATATTTATCTATCAATCTATTTCTTTTGGGGGAGGAAATTGGAATTAAGTGATTTGCTTGGGGGTCACATAGCTAGTAAGAGTCTAAAGCCAGATTTGAACTCAGGTTTTCCTGACTCCAGAGAGGGTGTTTTATCCACTATATCATCTAGCTGCACCTATCAAGTATTTATTTCACTTCTAATTATGAGAAGCACTGGGGATACAAAAAGAAAAGTAAAAACAATTTCTATCTTCAAGGATCTTATTTTACTTGGGGGGAGAAGATAATAAAAGGCAAATTATGTACAAAGAAATTACAAGGTATTTTTGATGGAGAAAAGATACAGCAACAATCAGTTTCTTTATCTGTGAAAGAGATGATACTTATTATGAGACTCAAGAGGAATGATGTACATAAAATGCTTTGCAAATTTAAAGAGCTATATAAATATACTGAAATGTTATCTATTATTACAATCCTTACTCATATCTTGTCAAATAAGAATGTATTATTCCAAGATTCTCTTTAAAAATGTTTTTGGGGGAGGGCCCATGTAAGTGCTAAAGATCTTTATCTCAACCCTTCCTCTCACAAATGAATCTTCATTCTAAAAGTAAGACTTTATTTCTCCCTCAGGGTTCTATAGGTAGCCCCTGAGGAGTGGGGAACCATTTCCTGATGCTATAAGTTTGAGCTACCACTGATGTACTTCCCCTAAGATTATCAGTTGAGAATTATTTTAGTCATCTAACTTTAAATAACTTTAAGAAAGGGATATTTACTATTAAATTAGCATAGTAAAAACATTTGATACAAAATATCTTCCTCCCAATTCCTCTCCCCCACCAAAAATAAAAAAAAGGTTTGGACAGTCTTCAATAAGTACACATAGAGTGCAGAGAAAAGTGAGTTCATGTTTAAGGAGCCCTTTCTTCTTGATTTTTATAACCTAGACAACAACTTTGAAATGGAAGATACAAGGTTTCTGGTTTAGAAACACATGACTCTAAAATGTTTTTCAACATGATATTTTTTTTGCATCACTTTGTTAACATACCCTGAAAAAAAAGAGAATATAATTGACTGTGTAGAAAACTTCTAAAGATAACAGTATAATTTGAAAACATATTACTTCTAGTCCCAAAGTCTCTGATTTCTGGTATAGATATATCCCAGAGGATATATAGGAAAGGGCTGACAAGGACTCATAAAACCATTGCCAAAGACATAGCTTTTGAGGACTTTGGGACACTGTTACTGCCTAGTCCTACAACTGCATGCAATGTGCCTTAATACTTTCAACAGCTTGTATGAAACTTTCCCATGAACACACAAATATAATACAGGATAACATAAACACAGACATACAAAAAAAAATCTGCTAGGTAAATGATTTCCCAGAGCTGCATGGCTCAGACACACAGGAGTCTTGCCTGGATCCTTACCTTTTCCTTCTGCCAACACAATCGACATCACAGTTTGAGGACCCATTTACAGAAGATTTTGCCAGCTTGGCTTTTGTAGGTTGGCAATAGGCAGCCTGAGAGGGGAAGAAGGCTGCTGCTCTCATAAACCTTACCAACAACAATTGCCTTATTTTCTTGATTGTAGAAACAGCAGGATGATTTATTTTAGTTTAACTGGTTTTCAAACATTTTCCCCTTGCTAAATCTGCCTTTGCATGAATTCTGTCATATTTTTTCAACTATCCGACTTTTCTTTAAAGAACCATCTGGGGTTTGGCTCTGTTTTACCTGCCCCTCAATTCCATCCTGAACCTCCTCACCACATCTGTCAGGTAATATTTCTGTCCCAATTAACCCTTAGTTCTTTAAATGACCAATTGGTTGTCAAATTATTCCCTTTTTATGGTTTTCTGTCTATCTCAACTTTCCATTTTAGCATCAACTCTATTCACAGGATTGCTCCCAGTCCTGGCACATAGTGATCCTCTTCTTCCCTATATCTGCTCATCTTCTTTTGATTTGATTCCATTTATCTCTTGAGGGTCTGGTACAATGGAAAGAGGACTAGACTTGAGATTGGGTTATAAGCCCTAGGTGTGTGTCTTCATTTCTCTGAAATTCAATTTCCTCACCTAGAAAGTGGGAATAATCATACTAGAATACTTATCCCACAAGGCCATCACCAGAAAAGATCTTTGTAAACAATAAGGTATTCTATCCCTCTAAGCTATGATTAATGATCATATAATCAATATATGATTATGATCAATATAAAAAACTTTCATGGTCCCACAGAATATTAAGAATGGAAGAAACTCCAGGGATCTTGTAGTCATGGGATTCTTTCCCCCCCCCATTTAATAGTATTTTATATTATTTTGTCATGGGATTCTTAACTTTTTTGGTTGTCACATGTCACTCTTCTAGTCTGGTGAAGCTCTGGACCTCTTCTCAGAAGAATGCTTTTAAATGGATTAAAATGCATTTTAAATGCATAAAACAAAGTAAAGGTAATAAGGTTATAAAGGAAAGCAATCTACATTTAAAAAGTATTCAAAATAATTTTTAAAAAAGCTTAATCTCCCCATGTTAAGAACATTGATTTTCAAGCCATTCTCCAATTGATAAATGGTCAAAGGATATGAATAGACAATTTTCAGATGAAGAAATTGAAACAATTTGTAGTCATATGAAAAGGTGCTCCAAATCACTATTGATCAGAGAAATGCAAATTAAGACAACTCTGAGATTCCACTACACACCTGTCAGATTGGCTAAGATGACAGGAAAAGATAATGACAAAGGTTGGAAGGGATGTGGGAAAGTGGGACACTGATACATTGTTGGTGGAACTGTGAACAGATCCAGCTATTCTGGAGAGCAATTTGGAATTATGCTCAAAAAGTTATCAAACAAAAAATTGATTTAGGGGCAGCTAGGTGGTGCAGTGGATAGAGCACCAGCCCTGAAGTCAGGAAGACCTGAATTCAAATCTGCCCTCAGACACTTAACACTTCCTACCTGTGTGACCCTGGGCAAATCACTTAGTCTCAATTGCCTCAGCAAAAAAAAATAAATAAATAAATAAGTAAAAAATATTGATTTAGCTTAGCTTCTTCATTTTACTTAAAAAGCAAATTAAGTGATTTGTGGAAAGTGCCCTAGTAAGAAGCAAAGTCGATACTCAAACCCAAATCTGCCAACTCCAGTTGAGTCTAATTTTTTTTTCCACTCTACACTTAGACAGCTCTGTAGATCTAGTGGGAAGATTTAGATTAGGTTGAGAAAGAGTTTCAATTTGGATCCATCCTTCTTGAAGGCAGTTAGTGTAGTGATAGAAAGGCAATCACCTTTCTCCCTTAAACATTCCCAATTCTTTCTGACAGCCTTCCATTGTTGCTCATTGCTCTTAGTCATTAACTGGGCTTATTTATAAAGTTTACTCCAGGGACAGGAAAGCATACACTTCTAATAAGCCTTATTGCTTATTCTCCCCAATGTTATTGAACTCCTATCTTTTAAACAACATTGAGAGATATCTGCCTTTAGTTCTCAATTAAGAGTTTGCTTCCATTCTCCTGAAACTTACCTATAAAGTGAACAGAGAACTCACTCAAACTTTTTTTTAACTCTACCTGAGGCTTGGTGGCCTTATATTTTGACATCTGAAACCTCTGAGTTCTATTTCTCAGGCTGGATGTCATGGACAAATCCCAATTCCGTTCAGCAAACACTAATTTACAAATAGCCACAAATGTTCATTGGCATACAGCACATTGGTGTACAGCATTGGTTCAGGGTAGAAACAATCTTGAATCATTTTCAAAGGATATTTACTGACTCCAAGGTGGTCTTTTTAAGGAGAATGTTAATATACTAGTCAAAATATTTGGAGGTAAAGTTATCAGCACACTTTCAGTTTTAGTTTGGGATAATCAAAAACTCTCCCAAACAATTTTTGGACTATAGAAGATAAATATAATATCGGTGTTAATCAATGATGGTCAAAAATAAGTTCTTTTTCTTTTCTCTTCTATTGATGCAGGGACATACAAAGAGAGGTAGATTGGGCTATGTAATACCTTCATTAGAAAGTATTCAAAGAAAGAACATTTGAAGAAAAGTTGAAATGAGTTTAGAATAGAACAGAGGAAGCAAAAGATTATTTTTTAAAGGGGGAAAAACTGCCAGTGGAAAAGAGAATAGTTAATCTATTTCTTTTCAGGGCCCCAAACCAAATTGCAGTGTTGGGGGTTTTTCCTCCTGGGCTTTGCTTATTACTCAAAAATCCTGCTTGCTCTTGGATAAAGTAAACATAGAGATTAAAACAAGAACTTTATTTTTCCAAGGGGCATTTAATGGCCACATCAGTGTGTTGGACATAATGGAGCTAAAGCACTCAGACGACATTAAGAAAAGGCCAAAAAGGATTACATTGCCAGGCTGTTGTCAGAGATTAGAATAGCATAAATGACTTTCACCAAAAAACTGGAGTCAAGATGTGAGATGTTTTTGAATTGGGATTTCTTGATTATAAAAGCATTACAATTTTTGAACTTTCCATACTCTGTAAAATATTTAAAAAGTCCTCTTTTGGGGAGGAAATTCAAGATTCATAGAATTTTTTTAACTAATGTTAGGACAAAAGCATACTGGAAATCTGGGATAGAATAGTTTAAATTTCCCTTCTATGTCCTGAATTGATCAGCAACATCTACTCATTTTCTTTGTGGAGGAGGGGGGAAGATTTTACATTTCTTCATTTAAAAAAAGATTCTTTATCCTTTGAAAATTTTTTTATTCATTTTGACTTAAAAACACATACACATACACGAAGAACTTTCTTTGTACACAGCACAACTTAAAAAGAGGATTCAATATAAAACTACAAATTTCCATTTTACAATGTTTTTAAAGTATATAATAAATGTTACACGTATTTAAAACTATCCAGAGTTTCTGTGCTTCCTTCTAAGTTTTCTTTTTTTCTCTGCTGTGCAGTTTCTTTTCTCTTCTTCCTTCCTCTCTTCCCCTCCCCAGTCCTAAAGCAGCTAATTAACAAGTTGTATGCAACAAGAAATCCTTCTTATCTGACTGAGTGGGGCCATGCCATAGGGCAGAGCTGGTGGTCCTATATCCTAGTCTCTGGTTAAAAGATATTTGCGACCAGTTTGCTCATACATATATTTCTGTTTTTCTCCTTCATCCTCTGTGCTATTATATCTTTCTTTATCATTCTCTCTTCTCTCACTTTGCCTTTTCTTTGTCTCTAAAGTCTCTAAGAAAGGCACAAAAGTAGGTGAGAATTCTGAGGAGAGGGGAGTTGGCAACTGTCAAGGTCTTGTCATGAGATCATATGTTCAGCCATCTAGTACAACTCTTTCATTTTACATATGAGAAAATGGAGGCCCAGAAAAGTTAAATGATTTGTTCAAAATCATATAGATTGCACATGATAGACATATTGTGAACTATTGTACAAATTCGCTGAAACCAAAATAAAATCAAGATATAACTTGCAATTGATGGGGGAAATTAAAGTAAAGATTTATTTTATTTTGGAAATATAAAGACTTGGTATTTGAGAAAATGATTTCGTTTTCAGAAATCTACTTTTAAATTTTCCAAGTTTTGGTTAATATCTGTATTTATATATTACATCTAAAGATGGAATAAACTTCAGAAGCTGTAATCTATTCTCTTTCTTTTTACAGGTGAGGAAACAGAGACCTATGAAGTTTTACCAATCTCACTATAGAGAGATGAAGGTGATTGACTTGCTCAAAGTCACATAGCTAGTAGGTGATGAGGTGAAAACTGAAGTAGATCTTGACTGCAAACTCAAATCTCTCTCACTACTAATTTAAAATTTTCACTTAATAACATTTCTTTTCTTTTCTTTTTTGGTGGAATGCTAGGCTAATGGATTAGGGAAAATGCAATATTTACTTGAAGAAGGAGCCCTATGAGACCTGAACATCCTGTGTTCCCAAGATAGACAAATGTTAGTGGTTTATACAAACACTATCGACCAGAGAAGAAAATCTACAACTACAAGACACAGAATGAGTTGATTTGGGAAGTAAATAACAGAAGCTAGAAAGTCAAAGTAGTCTGGCATTAAATGTTTGCAATGCTGAATTACAGTAGTAGTTCAGGAATAAAATGATGAGGTCCTCTAGTAAACTGATGGCAATTTCAAAAGAAAGAAAGAAGCACATATAAAAGATGTTATGAAGGTGGAACTGACAGGATCTAACTTTAAATTAATATATGACATGAATGTGAAACGTTAATAGATTCCAAAAAGGGGAAAGTTCGAGAGAAAGATGACTAGTTTTGGACATACTGAATTTCAGATATGTAAGGGACATCTAATTCAACTGCCAATGGGCAGTTGGAGATAAAAGACATATAGAGGTCAGGAAAATAGTTAGGGAAAAATAAATAGATGTGAGAGTCATGGGAGGTGGTGAGAAGTAAGGTTTGCCAAATAGCTACACCCTGTCAAACTGCAATAGCTAGGTAAAAAGAAAGAAGTGGCCCAGGTTACCATCCCTGGGGCCTTAGCCAAAAAGTGATTGTAACCTATATGCTAAATATGATTGATTTATGTCCTGAAGCAATCAAAAGAGATTTTTTTTGTAATTTCTGGAAATCAATATAAAATACAGAATAAATAATAAAAATGTGCACACTCTTTCATTCATGTGGGGGGGAAATGCCATATTCCTAGCAACATTATTTGTTAGAATAAAAATTGAAATTAAAGTAAGTTGTCAAATGATTGTGGTATGGTTAAATAGATTTTGGCTAAAGTATATGAGGGGAAATTGTTCTCTTTGAATTTCTTTTTTTCTCAATTTGTTAAGGATTTTATTTCCTTTTCATAACTGTCAAAGAGAATAACACTTTTTTTAAATTAAAGCTTTTTATTTTCAAAATATATACATGGATAATTTTCAGTATTCACCCTTACAAAACCTTGTATTCTAAATTTTTTCCTCTCTTTCCCCCCTTCCCCTAAATGGCAAGTAATCCAATATATATTAAACATATGCAATTCTTCTATACATATTTCCACAAATAACATGCTGCATAAGAAAAATCTGATCAAAAAAAGAAAAAATGAGAAAAAAAATGCAAGGAAACAATCACAAAAAGAGTGAAAATACTATGTTGTGATCCATATTCAGTTCCCACAGTCCTCTTTCTAGGTGCAGATGGCTCTTTCTTCATCACAAGATCATTGGAAGTGGCTTGAATCAAATCATTGCTGAAGACAGCCATGTCCATCAGAAATGATCATCATATAATCTTGCTGTTGCCATGTATAATGATCTGGTTCTGCTCATTTCACTTAGCATCAGTTCATGAAAATCTCTCCAGGCCTCTCTGAAATCATCCTGCTGGTCTTTTCTTACAGAACAATAATAAGTAATAAAATTCCTGACTATAGCCCAAAGTAGATTAAAATGTAATTGGAAAATTTTTGATAAAGTAAGCAAAAGTACAACAAAAACACAGATAGCATTATGTTTTAAAACTGTCAATATGTTACCTACATGGATTCTTATGTACAAATTAGTGGCCTCCATTTCTATTACAGATTGACACCACTGGTCTTCAAGTCCTGGCCTCTCTCATTCCTTATTCCAGATCCAGATTTTCCATTATATTTTTCATCACTCTCATCTGTTGTCATCTTCTTTGCCATTAAAGTTAGCTATTATCAAAATATAGGACCTATTTCTTTGAAGAATTTCTCTACCTCTTCATCTTACATAACAAATTTTGGTTTGAACATTACAATTTTTTGTGATCATTTTGTTCTGCAAATATTTATCATGAGCATGAAATAAAATTGCTTTCAACTCTTGGGGTAATAATAAAATGAGTTCCTTCCCTATGGAGTACCTATGAATATTTTTTTTTCATTTAGCTTTATCTTTCTTCTTTCTTCTGACTTCATTTATAGTAAGAATGTCAAGATGGATACAATTCTGTTTGCCCATTAAGTATATCCACTTAATGGTCACTGAATAAAGACTTCACATTTAGAGAACCAGTGTCTATATTAAACATTAGGGATTGTTTCAAAAATGGTCATTCTTGCATTTTTTACTATGTCTTGTTGCTTCACCAACACCACTATAGATGCTGAAGGGAGCCACACAAGACTAAGGCAATTTTGTGTTTTTCTGCTTTCCACCTTTGGTTCCACCCTGATCCATTTAATTCTGACCTATGATTCCAAGAAATTATAGCATACACAGTGGCCAAACCTCAATAAACTGTTTTGGCAGATAGGCTAAACTAGATTGAAGATGATCAAGGTATCTCAAGCCCTTTGGTGAGTTAGGGGAATGTATACCCCAAGCATATACAGACTTCTGATGGAATAAGAAGATGAGAACAATTTCTTCCAATGCCCATGAAGGCAGGTGAAACAGGTGTTTGGAGGGCTTAGAGCTTGGTTAAACATGGAAGCACCAAGGTCATCCACTACATCTCCAGTTGTTGCCAATTGTCTTGATTCTGTCCTGCCACTGGACAGGGATAGCTTTAGAAGAGAGCGAGTCTGATGACTCCATGCAACTCTGCCTCACTTAAATCCAATTTATACTCTATACAAAAGACATTTTTAAAAAGTTCCATGGATAGCCATAGCCCTCAAGAAATCAAAGTCTCTTTCCATATCTTGATGAGTTGACAGTGTGAAAGAAATGATATATTATTAATCTAAGTAACTATTTTCACAACTTTTCTGGGATTTTTATTATTTTGTCATACAAATAATGTCATGACAATAGGTTTTTTATTAAAAACAACTAGTCACACTAACCCTGAAGTTAGGAGGACCTGAGTTCAAATCTGACTTCAGACACTTAACACTTTCAAGTTGTGTGACCCTGGGCAAGTCACTTAACTCAATTGCCTCAGCCAAAAAAACAAAACAAAACAAAAAACAAACAAAAAACCAACTAATCACTTTTTAACCAATGAATTTCCCTTTTATTCATTTACTTTTTATATATTTTATGCTGGAATCCATTTTGTTTCTATGACTTTTATTCTTTCCTTCTGGTAATTTGGTTTCACCATTTTTAATACATATTTGTTCATAGCATTGGATATAGATTCCTCACATTCCATTTCCAGCTCCTGATTGTTCCCTTCCTTTTCTCTGTCTGAAAAATTACTCCCTCTTAAGTTTGCTTGGTTGTTCTCTTCTTTTTCCTTCCAATTTTCATTTGTGGATGTTTTGTCAATAGCTCTAGAGGAAGGCATCTAGTATATTATGGGGACTACCCTGCATAAGTAAGCTTGGAGGGATTGCCATTATGCATCACTGGAGGGAATGCTCACATTAATGAGATCATAGATCCACTGATGTTTTAAACCAAAAGTATCTGGTCTTGAAGGGAATATCAAGAAGCTGGCATCTTTTATGACCTTTCTTCTCACCATCTTGCAAGAACTCCATGGTTTTATTTAAAATAGGGAAGAGATTTTATACCTAAAGTTTGAATATTTAGATAATTCCACAGAAAGAACAGAACCTCCTAGTTTCTTGACCTTCCTTTGCTAAAGACATTTAAAAAATGTTTCATCCAAAAGGATGAAATAGAGAATGTCATGCCAAACAAAATAAATGTTGTAGGGATTCCCTTTTTGTTCTTTTATAAGCGACAGAAGGAAATGTATAGTTCCTACTCACCTGAGTTGGTGTGGTGACAGACAGCCCATAAAGTAATGAGAAGATACAAAAAAGGAATTTAAACTTAAATAGTTTTCCAACAACCCCCATTATGCCATCTTTTTGAAGCAACTAGAGAGGATATATGCTACTAAGTAAAGGCAACTGATATTATCCTAAGAAACTCTAGAAACTGGTGGAAGGAATCAACCATATGCCTTGATCCTGTTCGTAAAAAACACAAGAAAACCAGCAATAATTTGGATTTGGGGAAGTTGTGAAAGATGCTCTAATACTTGCTACAGAGGGGAAAAAAAGAAAGAGGGCAGAAAGTTTCTCTCCTCCCTAATCCATCAAAAGCCTTGAAGCTTTGAAAAGGATCTACTGGAACAATAGGAAATATCGAATCCAGCAGGGAGCAAACATATACTTCAGACACATAAAGATATATTCTCACCAGAGAGAGGAGATAACATCAAGAAACAGGAACCTTTGGCAATCAATAGTGGAGTTGAGGGGGAAAAATAGGCCTTGGGGACCCAGCTCAAGGAAGCTACAAAGATATAAAGGATTTCTAGACCCTTAAATACAATAAATGGCAGGCTTCCTGTATTCTCCACCTGTGCCTCACAATTACCGACTGTTAGTTTGGGCCCCCTCCTCTCTTAGGTGCAGTATTTGTGAGGCAAGGCACCTCTGGTTTAGGGGGCTAATATTTTATAACTGTCCTTGCTATACCATTTCAGTGAATCCCTTTGCTAAGAACTAATTATATCTATTGTTGGCTTGTTAATGGGAAGCACATTAGTGGGATATCATAAGCTACACAAATAAGAGTATTCCCTAAGAACTTAGTATTCCCTAGAATTGGATGTAGCTGCTACCCTATTTGGACCCAAATAAATTGTAAAGAGTATAAATTGGTAGATTTTATCTTTTAACACTATTTTCACATCTTTTTTGGGTGATGGATATGGACAGTTAATATTTTCCTCATACACAACACTTACTATTACATAAAATTGTGGGTTTTTTAAATCTTAGATCACAAATATTGCTAGGACATTTTCTTTTAAGAACATGTATACTGACTTATAGTTGCATGAAATATATATTTTAAAGCATGTTATAGAAGCATTGTTTTAGTCAATTATTGATTTAGTGCATAAAATGATATCCAGGAAAAAACTGTATAATTTCCATCAATATTTAACTTCTCCCCGAAGTTTTAGGTCCTGTAATAATTTCATTCCACATCTCTCTCTCTCTCTCTCTCTCTCTCTCTCTCTCTCTCT
>JAJPUD010002980.1:105121-223807 GCA_023553655.1 Myrmecobius fasciatus
ATCTCAGACAGTAAGTCCTAAAATTATACTTAACATCTAGAAAATCCTTTCTAACTATTTAACCTAAAATATTACAAACCTTCCCTTACTTATTCCCATAATTAAAAGAAGGAAAACTATCAAGACAAAAATATTAATAACTGACAAGGAAAGCCAGATGACAGAAAACAAAAATAAAATGCCTAATCAAATTTAGAATTTTTAGTCCAACAAGAATTTTAGCTATTTGTCTTCTTTCCACATGTTAGAGCATTGAAAAGATCCAATCAGTTTTTTAGGATGAGATTTTTTAAAAAGCAATTTAAAAATAGTTATTCATTTTGAGATGATCCAGATGTGCTTTTGCTGAATTTTTGTTTTTCTCCTTAGATTGGAGTGACCACCCACTTCATGAAATCATGATTAAAATGTTTTTAGTTTAAAGGCAAATTCAGGCTAAGTGAAAAGTACAGTGTCCTTGCTGGGACTTGAAAAGCTAGGACTTGAAAGCTAGGAGAAGTTACTAAGATTTATGAAATAAGCTTTTGGATTATAAGAAAAAGATCAACTCTGAATTTGGTGCTGCTTAAATTATACCATAATTACTCTCAACTTCTTTACTGAAAGAAAAGTCTGTAAATTGGACAATTTCAGTAACTTTAGGTAGTGTTAATTTTGGTTTCTGAGTCATACAATTTTAAGATTTGGATCTACACAAAACCTTATCTAATATATAACTTATTCCTCAGATTTTAAATGTGTGAAAACTAATAATTATGAAGTAATCTACTCAGGATCATAGAGTCTGTTGGTTAACAAATCTGGAAGCAGAATAATATAAGAATGGAAACCTTCTGATTATAAATTCAGTCTTGTTTCCATTACTCGTTCATAGGTTCAACAATTTAAACTCCAATATTTAAAATGATTTATGATTTCTATGGTAACTAACACATTTATTAAGTGGTCAATAGAGTCTATAAACCATTTAAAATAAAAAAATCAGAAATCATCCTTACAAAAGTATAAGTATATGAAAATGATGTTCTGTTTTTTTAAAAATAGCCTAAATAAGGAAAATACACTGGTTCAGTTTCAGAAGAAGAAGGCTTTATGGAATAAAGAACAGGAGCTGAAATGAAAAAGAAGGATTTCTAAGAGTGATTTTTAATTGTGAAGAAGACCATATATAGAATTTGGGGAGGAAAATTTGGATAATTTCAGCAATTTTTTTTTTAAAAAAAGGACTTGAGCTAAAAAAAAAAAAAGAGGCCCTATGGAAGAACAGAATGGCTAGAGGTAAAGTATGACTTATTCTAAAAGGGAAAGATGAGAGGAGAAAAAAGAAGGGCAGAAAAAGATAAAGGAATTGAAGAGAGAATTAAACTGAAGGAGGTGAAAGACTCAAGGAAAAGGAGAAAGTAGGTGATTAAATGAAAGGAGAACAATTAAATAAAACAAATTGGTAAGAACAAGGCAGTAATTTAGTAAAAGAAGGGAAAGAAAGTTGAATGAGGCTATCAAAGTGTTGAGGTACTTAAAAGACTGTCAGGGTGTTCTTGGGATACCATGGAGGTTAGGGAAGATGGCTCTGGAATTGGTTAGCAAGAACAACAAAGAATAAAGTCCTTACTTCTAGTAAATGTTGGGAACAGGGAAAATTGTTTTGGTGTTTAACACTTAGCATTTGACCTCTGTATTTTCCATGACAGTGAAGAAAGTTAAGGACAACAGTTAAGAATGCTTTTTAAAATAAAAATTAAAAGGAGGAAAGAGGAGGAACAAAGAAGAAAGAGAGCTATTGCCTGGGATGGATGAGATAATTATACTTTCTTAACAGAGAAAAACAATTTCCCTATTTCAAATCTTTTTTTTTTCCTGCCAAAAGGAATGACCTTTGGAATTGAAAGACAAAATACAAGTGGCTAATAGGAAGTTGATACAAAAGATGAAGTAGTAAGAATGCAGCTCATTACCCTATGAGAGCAAGTAGCCGGCCTAAAATGAACCTCATTCTAGGATGTTGAAAGAACTACAAGATAAGATAATTGAATGACTATCAATGAAAGATGATAGAAGAGAGGAAAAATTCTGGAGGATTGGTAAAGTACTAAGTATGTCCTGATTTTCATTTTAGAAAGGATTAGAAGTTTTTTTTAATTTATCAGTTGGTGCATGTGAATTCCTAGTAAAACAAACACATTCTAGAGTATATTATTAAAAGGGTGGTTAGTCATCATCTAGAAAAGGAAGCAGTAATCACAAAAAACCATGCTGCCTTACTTATGCTATTTCCTTTTTGAAAAAGGTTATTGAAGTAGGACATCAGGGAAATGCTATAGATTGTATACAGATGATATTAGCAAAGCATCCCCTCGTTTCTTAGGCTGTCTGAGCTAATTAGTGGCAGAACTAGCATGTGAATGTAGGCTTTCTTGCTTCAAATCCATTACTTGTCCCTCTACACTTTTCTCAACCTTGCCGCCTGTATAATGGTTTTCGTGATCTTTATTTTCTAACACTGTGATCTTGTCCTCTGCTCTGGTATTCCAGGTGCCAATTGATGATTTTTTGCCTTACTTGGCCACAGTTTGTCATATCATTTCCAAATCATGCTATTTTTAATCCCACCAATTATCCCTTCTCCCTATCTCCTCTTTCTCACTCTTTCACTATCTCTTCCTCTTTTCTCCCTCTCTGTTTCTGTCTCTCTTCCCCTCAACCCCATTTGTCAGCTTTGCACTCTACTCTTGGACACCTCACTTTGAGCTTTTTCTTTCTCTGGCCTGGAACCAGGCTCCCAATCACTTCCTGACACTGTTTCCATGATTGTACTCCACTTTTAGCAGCTTCTCCTCATCCAGATAAAATAGTATCTCCTTAAGGGTAGGGTGTTGCTTGCTTATATTTTTGTCTCCAGCACTTAGCAGAGTGCTTGGCATTTAGTAAGCACTTAATCAGTGTTTATCTACTCATCAAGAAAAATATAGCAGTTTACAAAAGTGTTCTCCTAATCCCCCAGGAAACTGGAAAGTCCCTGATGGCAGATTTTTTTCATTTTTGTTTTTGGCTCATTGATACCTAGCAGAGTACTTGGTGCATGATAAGCACTTGTTAAATGCTGATTGAGTTTTGACATGGCTAAGAATAAAATTGGTCAAGGGCAGCAGCTCATTCAGTAATACCCTCAAATTCTGGCTTTGAAAATGCCCCTCTGGACTGTGATAGATAATTAATTATACCCCTGCTTTATTGTATTCCTATTTTATTCCACCTAAGTGGCACAGTGGATAGAGCACCAGCCCTGAAGTCAAGAGGACCTGAGTTCAAATCTGACCTCAGACACTTAACACTTCCTGGCTGTGTGACCTTGGGCAAGTCACTTAACCCCAATTGCCTCAGCAGAAAAAAAAATTAAATTTTTATCATTTATTTAGTTTCTAATATTTAATAATTTATTATTATAAACATAAAATTTATATTTGTAGAAATATATAAAATAATAATATTTGTTATTAAATTAATTATTGAAATAAAAACACTATACCTACAAATTAATCCAATCAATTTGATATTCCATAAGAGTAGTGATTATAAATTCTGATATTAGGCTTCAGAACTGCACACTACAGATTGTAAATTCACTTACTTCATCATATGAAGGTAACTAAACTAGAGGATTTCCACCCTTCTTGCTGAGCATGGTGACCAAGTCTAGTGTGACAAAGATGACTCAGGTGCATGGAAAAATCCCCCAGCTGTTTTTGTTGTCCTTCTGTCTCGTCATCCCTCTATTGCCCAGCATGAGGAAATGACCTTCTAACAGCCCTTAGACTCATGTAGATGTTCTGACATCCACTCATCAAACTAACCCCATACACTTGCTCCTTGATTTTGGAAGAACCTCTAAGAAGATCAATGTAGATCTGTTAAAGTCTGCTTGTAAGACCATTCGTCAACCAATGGGATTCTGTATTTTGTGTAGACTCTCCAGAGGGTCATGGGCAAGGTCTACCACCAATCAAACCCCCTTTTTGGTCAGTTCCACTTGTGTGGTCTTGGTATCAAGCACTATAAAACTAGGGACCTGAAGGAAGGGGACATCTCAAATCGTGAGTAAAATCTGAGGTCCACTTCATTAGAGAGGACCATGATTTAATAAAAGGCTATTGGCTCAAAGCTCTCTCTCAGTGTTGAGGTTTTTTCTTGCATATTGGATGATTTTGAAAATCTGCACAGACCAGAGCACAAATTAGTTAGGCACTTTTGTTCTCAGCATTTTAATTGGGTTGGGGGAATATTGCCCCATTAGCAACTGTAGTCTCCTTCCATGTCCTCCCCACTTCTTTTCTCTTTCTTGATAACTTTCTTCCAACCAAACCATATTAGAACTCTTGGTTAGAACTGATCTGTCCTGCCAAAGCCCAACATTTAGATGTTATGTCCACTTTGATTCAAATTGTACTTAGATATAAATTTACATTCACTCACATGTTGATATCAAAACAAAATGAAATATAAGCCTTAGGACTCTACCAGATCTCTAGGATTCAATATTTGAGTTTTATTTACCAAAATGTTAGAGCTAAAAGGGGAAGGGAAGGAAAAGGAAGAAAAATTTATTAAGTACCTACTATGTTCTAGGCACTGTGCTAAGAGCTTTACAAATATTATCTCTTTTGGTCCTCAAACAAAACATATGAGTAGGTGCTATAATCCATTTTACAGTAGAGGAAACGAAGTGGACAAAGATTATGTGACCAGCCTGTCCAGGGTTACGTAGCTAGTATCTGAGTCAGAATCTGAACTCAGGTTTTCCTCACTCTAGGCTCCATAATCTGTCCACTGCACTATTCTAATGATCAAGTTGAAGTCCTTTATTTTATAGAAATGGAATTTAGCCTATGTTGCACAGCTCTTGAGCAGAAGACCTAGATCTCCTAATTTCTTCCTCAATGTTCTTCCTACCACTATCATATATTATGCCAAATTCTGTTATTCCTCTCCTCTCACATACACACCTATTTAAAGACTTAAGGATCTTTCATTTTTGTCAGTGTAGGTATTCCCTCCACTGCTGCCAACTGCATTAAACTGCTTGATGTACTTTGTTCTTTTCTTTTCTTCTTTCTTTCTTTTTTTTTCCTGAGGCAATTGGGGTTAAGTGACTTGCCCAGGGTCACACAGCTAGGAAGTGTTAATATCTGAGATCAGATTTGAACTCAGGTCCTTCTAACTTAGTAGATGTACTTTCAAAGTCACTGTGGGTAAAAAAGCAATCGCTTTATGGTCAACATTATAATGAATCTCTCTCAGAAATTAGCTATGTAGTCCTAGAATGGAACTCCTGCATTTGAAGTATTTCCAGCAGGATACAACCTGCCAGAGCTTGCTTTGTATTGGCAAAACCTCAAAGTATAGAATTTAAGAATCACTGCAAGGTCACTGCCATACAATGATGAGGCAATGGCAAGTAAAGAAGGTAAATTTACTGCTGCCTCCTCAGAAGAGGAGGGAGGGAGATTTACCTGAAAATTCATGTTATGCCATGCCATGGATGGCATGCCACGCACATGTACAACCTTCGTGTTGAAAAGCAACCAAGTATTTCTTGGCTTCCATGCATTGTTCTGGGGCTCCACCTAAAATCACTCCTCCCTTACCACATCCTCAGGCAAACCTTTTTTTTATTTTCTGTGCCCATCCTTTTGACACTTAGCCTGGATCCATTGGCCCAACCCCTACATTCTTGTTCCCTTTGCCAACTTTCTGTAAAGATTCCAGTTGGCACACTTGCAAACAGTCTACAATGGTACTCCAGAGAGTAAAAGAAATGTAGAGTCCTACTTAGGGGCATGAGTTACCATGACTAATCTAGGCTACTAATACTAAGGAGTTTGTTAGAAACAAAACTGGGGCACAGATATGGGGCCATGGATTTGTGGTGGCCATTATCTAGTTCTACCTCTTCATTTCATAAATGAGGAAACTAAGACTCACCTATAGAGTTTGAATGATTTATCCAGGGTCACACAGGTGGTAAGAGGCAGAATTGAGATCAATGCTTTCATTCTCTTAGAATACACTGCCTCCCACACTTTTTGTAGTGGCAAGAAACTGGAAACTGAATGGATGCCCATCAATTGGAGAATGGCTGAATAAATTCTGGTATATGAATGTTATGGAATATTATTGTTCTGTAAGAAATGACCAGCAGGATGATTTCAGAGAGGCCTGGAGAGACTTGCATGAACTGATGCTGAGCGAAATGAGCAGAACCAGGAGATCATTATACACAGCAACAACAAAATTATATGATGATCAATTCTGATGGACGTGACTCTTTCCAACAACAAGATGATTGAAGCCATTTTCAATGATGAAGATGTGAAGAAAGCCATCTACACCCAGAGTGAGGACTGTGGGAACTGAGTGTAGATCACAACACAGCATTTTCACTCTTTTTGTTGTTGTTTGCTTGCATTTTATTTTCTTTCTCATTTTTTCCTTTTTGATCTGATTTCTTGTGCAGCAAGATAATTGTATAAATATGTATAAATATATTGAATTTAACATATATTTTAACGTGTTTAACATATTGGATTACCTACTATCTAGGGAAGAAGGGGAAAATTTGAACATAAAGTTTTGCAAGGGTCAATGTTGAAAAATTATCCATGAATATGTTTTGAAAATTAAAAAAAAGAATATACTGCCTCCCTATAGTCATTTGCATTTCTATGTTGTTTCAAGTTTAGGGTTTAAATTGCCTTTTTTGATAAAACACACAGAGATGGCACTTTAAGTGTTAGCAAGTGTTTTCCTCAGGACAATCCTGTGGGATGATTAGCATGTCAAAGTCAATAGATTGCTCATTTGTAGATTCAGCCTGATATAGATGATGACTGAGAGCAGGACCTGAAGCAAGAAAGACCTGAGCACTGGGGGTTGCCAAAAGAGGTATATTTATGGGGACAAGAGGAGGACTCAGCAGAGAGATCTTGTAAGGTCATGTTCCCACACTGTTTCTTCCCTCCCTTTCATCCAGCCCATCTCCCTCATTCATTTATAAGGAGGAAATGAACTTTTGTGGTGATAGCAGCTCTCTAGAATTCTTTCTAGAGAACATGGTTGCCATCTTCACTATCCAATAATCACAAAAGGTAACTAGACTGGCCGATAAGGACTATGTGAGCCAGGCTAACTGAAGTAGGAAGGAGCCCTGAAAAAGAGGCAGGAGAGAGCTTGTGATCAAGTGAAAAGTCAAACTACTATCATTACTTTGATTATTACTTACTCTCAGACCCTTAAAGGATATAACTCTGAAATCAAGAGCTTTATGATTAGGAGTGCCCTCCAGATAACTAGTCCTCCTTCCATTCCAGCACCTTACAAAATAGCCCTCATGAAAATGTGGCTTATGCCTGCTTCTGTTAGGGATACTAATGAAGACCCAGAAAAGAAAGTTCTTGCTACCAAGGTACTTGGTCCTATTAAATGGTTCAACATCAGAAACTGACATGGTTTTACAAATGAAAACACGATTAGAAATAAAGCGTTATAATACTTTGCTTCACAACCCTAAGGACCATAGCACCTTTTTATCTGATAGGAGTTAAAAACTCTTAAAATACTATTAAAATGTGAAGTCTTTTGAGAGAAGGAATTGCCTTAGTTTTCTCTTTGTATAGCACATAGTAAGAAATGAATAAAATTTAATTCACCCATTCATGGCTGGATACTGAGGGAGCAGGTTTTGTTCTTTTTCAGTATTTTTAGTGTCTTCCTAAGATTTATTAGAACTTCCAGGTAATTTGTATAGCCTGAAGCTCCTTGCTAAAAAGCAAGATGAGAACTGGCAAGATAAACAGAAAGGAGAATGAATGGTAAACAAAAAGAAGAATGAATATTTATTTCCAAATCTTCAAAAAATAATTAAAAAAAAGATTTCATAGGTCATTGTAACCAAGTGGAAGGTCCAGTGCAGAGCTGAACAAAATTGAGTTGTTCTAACTCAGCTAGGAGTAAAGACTGGGGATCTCTCAGTGAGAAGAGTGATTTTGCAATTCCCCCTATAACCTTTATGCATACCAGCTAGATGCAGATGGGAGGTTGACTAATGAATGTCCAAAAAATTATGGAAGGTATTTGGGTTTTTATGATCAGCTTTAAAAGATTAGCAGCATTTCCCAAATGCAGAGATAGTTACAATGACCAGAAGCACCAGAGGGATCTAGCTTTAGTATATGGCAGGTACAGAGGTGGAAAATAGCAGCAGTAATGAGCTCTTAGGTGACTCAGAAAGACATATTCCTGAGTTCAAATCTGGTCTTAGACACTTTCTAGCTGTGTGATCCTGAGCAAGTCACTTAATCCTGTTTGCCTCAGTTTCCTCATCTGTAAAATGAGCTAGAGAAAGAAATGGCAAACCAATCCATTATTTTTGCCAAGAAAACTCAAACAGGGTAACAAAGAAGTGAACATGACTGAATAACAACAAAGACTGATAGAAGTAGGTGCAGGTAGAGTTCCTGAAGGGCAAGAAGAACTGACACTCTTCTCCCCCACCCCACGCCACCCCCAAGGTACGGCAGGGATAAGAACTAAGGAATACTAAGACACACTTAAAAGATGGAAATGTGAGGACTTAGGCAGGAAAAGAATTCAGCTAAATATGAGAGATGTCTAACTTGGTAGCTGGGCTTCCTTCCTCTCTGGTATACATTCCTAACATCAAGGAAGGAGAATTTGCTGATTTTCCCCAAGCCAAGCCTTTTTTCCCCTGCTCAAGTAATGAAGAGACAAGTGGTGATGGTAAGAAGCACAGGGGTGGTTTCCTGAGACCAGCACAGGATACTGGACTTTGTGTCACCTCTGTTTTGGGAGGCTGAATAGTGATGAAGTCCTATGTACACAGGATACCTTGTCACAAAGAAAACATCCGGCTTTGTCACTTCCACTTGACATTGCACTTTGTTAAGCCTTTCTGGAGGCATAGAATAAACAAAATAGAGAGAGCCTGTACTACCAAGCAAATGGAAATCTGTTGTTTTAGGAGGAATTGGCTTCCAATTCAATGTTTTGCAATAAAATTATGTCCCTTTCTCTCCCAAAATGTCAAAAGTTGGGATCTCAAAAGTGGATGAATGCTATTCAATTCCTCCTTTAGCTACTCAGGCACAAAGTACTGACTTATTCAGTTCAATTCATTTCAATAAACTTTAAATGCCTACCATCTCCCAAGTACTTTACTAAGTACTGGAGATTCAAATAAAAAAAATTTAAAAAGATAATCTCAACCCTCAAGAAGCTTATATTCTAAATCTCATGGGAATATAGCATACACATACATTTCTCCCCATGTATTTACCACCAAGATCATACACCATAATTCAACTGTTTCATATTTTTCCTGGTAACTATACATGAGGGGAAAAAGAAACAATGCACATGATTTATCTCTCAAAACAGTGATCCTGTTCTTGAACTCAACCTAGGAAATATCAATGCCTAAGTAACATCTCTTGCATTCTAACTTTTGCTTTGGACAGTATTATCTAAAACCTAGACCAGGGTCTGGGGAATTCGAACCCTCATGTTTCAGTGATTTTACAGTTCTGCTATTATAGCCCAGAGAGTAGTTACTCTATGGAGTTATCTATCAAGTAGCCCTATCAATTACTATTGCATTATAAGTAGATCCTAAAAGGATTAAAAATTAGGGCAGTTAAGGTTAAGATACAATAAGAATGTCTATTGGAGGAACTGAAGGGCATTTACCTATTTTTGATAGCACAACTTTTGACATTTTTGATGATTTCTTTGGTATAGAAAATTCCCAATGCAGGTAGATGCCTTCTCTTCAATTTATAGTCTTACATGGTTTCCAATACCACTAAGGGTTTAGGTGACTGGGCTAGGGTCACATAGCGAGTATGGCATCTATGCACCTAGATCTTCCTGATTCTGAGAATGGTTCTCTATCCATTTCTACCAATGATATCAAACTGAGTTAGAGATGCGATCATTAATCCATATGTAAGGATCCCTTCAGGCCACATATTGATTTAATTTTTAAATGTAATATTGTCAATGTTTTCTTATATTTTTTACATATTTTGCTAAATATTTACCAATTACATTTTAATCTGGTCTGTCCATACTTTGGAGTATTGTTCAGTACTATACCATGTTGCCCTACCTGTCTCCTGAGAATTCTCCAGAAAAGAAACTATTCTGTTCTTAGTCATCAACAAAGTTATATCTCTATTTTTAAGCCAAATTTCTACAACCAAAGGTCCTGATCCCTTCAAAATAGATACTTTGAAAGGACACATATTTAATAAGTGCGTCTGTGTGGCTTTCCAAGGTGAATACTTTCTCCTTTCTTGCCCTTAGTTTCTTCATCTAGAACTAAATTGGATTATCTCTAAGCTTGCTGAGCTTGGAATCCCACGTTCTGAGGATCTAAGCATATCTAGGGAATAATTACATGGGTTCTTTGGGAACTTATTTCCTTGTAGACAATTACAGGATATACATTTTCATCATTATCATCATGTGTCCAAAACTGCCTAAATGTTTGCTATATGAAAGCTATGTTTTCCATGATTATTTGCCCATTGTATCTGATTCCTAGGATAAATCACAGCCCTTAAAAACACAAAGATTTTGGGAGGGGGGAAATTCAATGAGATTTTAATAAATGCATGTATCTGCTCTGACTCCCTCCTTTCCCTTCCCTTCCCTCCCCCAGTTTGGGTATTGCTGAACAATTCTTCCCTGTCATATTCCATCAGGCAAAAGACTGCCTGGTTGGTTGCATGCCAATTTGTTAGCTTCAATACAAAGTAATGTATGAAGGGGATATTGTAGGGGACCTTTTAGCAGGTCTGCCACAACAGTGGTCCCTTTCATCTAGAGACAAATGGTCTTAGAATGTAATTCCTTGAAAAGAATGCCCGTATCACAGAAATGACAGAGGAGGCTTCTTACAGATGTGAGAACTGGCCATAAACCCACATTCTCTACATCGACAACTTATCATTTATGCCATGGTCTTTTCTCCAGCCTGTGGGACTTCTGGTTTGCTCACTTATCAAAAACAATCTGTTCTCTACAGAAAAAATGTCCAATCAGACAAACAAAACAGAACCAACTTTTGGCACTGAGAATCAACATTCCAAGGCTAGCTCCATGCATGTGTCAAGGGCAGAGTTGAGTGAGATTCATCAAACACTGGAGGCAGTTGGCCAATGGCCAGAATAGTCTTTGATATTTCTACCCCTCATTCTCCCAAGAAAATTAAACTACTGCAAGATTTTGCATTTCTCAATTAGAACATTCTTGAAAGAGGTTAACCTCATGGGAAAAAGTCAGTGAGAAAAATGTGTGACCCATACATTCCTTCTTGATATAATGAGGCTCATCATGCTGTATCATTTTGAAGAGTTTCTGATGTCCAGGCTTGGGTGTTTGATAATGAAAAGCTTTAGCAAAGCCATTTCTACTCTGTAAAAGAGACTTTTTTTCCCTTTAATTTTTCCTTCTGTGCTACTGACTTCTAATTCAAATCCCAACTGGGAAGAAAGGAATGAAGGAGGGAAACACAATTATTAAGCACCTACTATGTGCCTAGTACCATGATATATTCTTTACAATTATCTCATGTGATCAACAACAACCATACAACCCTTGGAAATAAGTGCTGTTATTATTCTCATGAAGGAAATTAAGACAAATTAGAAGCTGCCACATAGTTATTAAGTGCCTGAGGCTGAATTTGAACTCTGGTTTTCCAACTTCAGGACAGTGCTCTATTCACCTGGCTGCCTCTAAGGCAGATGGTATCTAGACTGTTTCTAACATGAAGGCAGCAGAAGTGTTAAGTAGATATCCTGGAATCAGAATTATAGGATTATAGACCATAGAAGTAAACTAGTCCAACTCTGTCATTTTATAAACTGAAGCTTTGACATTAAATGGCTTGTCCAAGGTCAAGTTCCTAATAAGAGCTTATCTGAATGCTCTTCTGACAATTCCTAATAATGTCCTCATTTTAAAAAATTTCTGTGGTTCACACTAAATTAAAATCTCTCTGTCACTATTTCTATTTTATATAGAAGTCTCCATGACTAGTGAGGAAAAGATTAATTAAGCTACTTGATTATTGAAAACTTCAGTTTTGCTATACCAAAATATGTGCAATAGTTGTAATTGGTAACTTCTGTATTCAGTACAACTGGCATGAAACATACCCTCAATTTTTTTGAGATAGGTAAAAAGGGCAGCTGAAATATTAGGATACCATGAGGCTGCTGTAAATAATGTTGTAAAGAAGGGAAATGGTACAGTGGGGAGGAAAAAGAGGAAGCTGCCATTTGGTAACTTCCTATTTTAACTAATTCTTTCTAACTTTTTGGAGAAGGACTGAAAATTATTTTGGTGCCCTTCTAAATATCAGTGTTCTAGGATTGAGTCCTAATTACCCTAGCCTAGTTATGCTTCTGACCATAAAAGGTTTCAGATTCAAGGCAAGAACCTGAGAATAGAAAAAATATAAAAAATCTACAGGGACTGAGCAGAGATCAGAGGTCAGAGCAAGGTTCTAAGTCAGAACCAGGAAAATAAAGTGGTGTCAAGGAATTCAAAAGGAACAAGGGTCAGGATGAGCAATGGTGAGAAGGCAGGTGAACAGATAAGAACCAGAATGACAAGTAGGCAGAGTCAAAAGGGAAAACCAAAGTCCAGGAAAACAGACAGGGGTGATGAGGTCAAAACAATGTTATGTCTTCTCTCCCATCTCCTAGGGGCAGAGTTGGGGATGGAAATCCCTATGAGGGAATGCTAAGTGTTCCATGACACATATTGAAGGGGTATTATTAGAAATGGATAGAAGGGCTATGTGGCCTAGAGTGACAGAATCCTTGACTTCATAGCAGAAGTTTTTAACTTCTTTTACAATTTGGTTAAACCTTTAAATTTCTTTACAGAATATTGTTTTTAAACATATAAAAATAAAATAAATAGAATTATAAAAGAAACCAATTACATTGCAACAGTTATAACGTGTGTGTGTATATATATATATATACACACATATTAAAATGCTTTATATATATTATATATATAAAGTATACATATCAATATATTAAGTATATCTATATATCAATATATCAAATATATATGTACATCTCAATATATCAAATCACAAAATCCTTAAGGACCTCAGTGTCTCAGTGATTTGCCCAAGATCAAATATTAAATGAGGCAGAATTTAGACTCAAGCTTTTTTAACTACAAGTTCCAGATTTTTTCCATTGAATAATCTAGTGCCTCCTTCCCTAGCATGCAGCCTTAGTAGCTACAAGGTACTGCAATGAAGGGAGGTGAGTAGAAAACATTGCCAGCATCCTAGGTAACTTCAATACCAGGATTAAAAAAAAAGGTCAAAAGAGCAAATGAAGACTAGAGTCAGACTATAACGTTCAACCCCATGATAATTCTGGGAATCAGCATCTCACAAAAAGCTGTCTTAATGTGGTGCTGTTTTCTGTGCAATATCTATATTTATTTATACCTAGCTATTTGCTTACCTCTCTATCATATTTAATCCTCCTGTGAGGATTATTGGAGATCAGTGCTAGCTCACAGTTCAGCCTGGATAGCTCCTATCACTTCTATTCATGTTACTTTGCAAGAACATTTTCTAAGTGAAGGGAAACAATGGAATTAGAAGAACAAAGCAAAGCAAACATGAGGTCAGATTTATTTCAAAAAGGACCTTGATAAATAAAGTAACATTGTTTTGCAAAGGTCAATGAAGAAAAATTGCTCATGTTCTGTAAATAAAAAGCTTTAATAAACAAAAAAATCAGAAAAAAGAGGAAAAAAAATAAAGTAACATTGTTCTTCAACCAGGTGTTATTGATGCACATTTTGCTAGAGATAGTAGTAAATTCTCAAATGTAGCTAGTCTAGGATCTGCACATAGAGGCAAAAGGAAGCATTTTGTTAAGTGGAAAATGGGAATGCAGTAAGGATTGTGAGGTAGTGAGAACCAAAAAGATGGAGAAGCTCCTTGCCTCTGCATCCCCAGTACCAATGCATTCTGGGATTATTAATTCCAGCTGGAATTATCCATCCTGGAATTATCAGCTGCCATGGGTTTAATTACCATTTCTATTCAGATGATTCTCATCTGTCCTTGAGGGACAAACAATGACCATTCCTGTCCTAGCCTCTCTGCTGACTCCCAATTTCCCCTCTCTGGTGGATTGAGTGTTAGACCTGGGGTCTTCCTGACACTTGCTAGATGTGTGGCCCTTGGCAAGTTATTTAACTTATGTTTGCTTCAGTTACCTCATCTGTCAAATGAGCTAGTAAAAGAAACAGTAAACTGCTCCAGCAGTTGCCACTGGAAACTCCAAATAGGGTCACAAAGAGATGGATACAATTGAAAATCAACTCAACAACAATAAAAAAAGCTTAGTGCTACCTTGGATTCTGGAACCAATGTATCTTCAGAGGCAAGGGAAATATAAAGACACTCATTTTGAACAGCTCAATGCCAATCTTCTTGTTGCTACTCTTTCTTTAACCTTGTGTCAAATTGAATTAACCATATTTATTTTAGTGTAAAACTCCTAGAACAAAAAAATTTAACTGGTGACTCAGAAACATAGATCTCACTCAGCATAATCACATTTTCCAATAACCTCTGTCTTTGCATTTTTTAAAATTTATTTTTAGTATTTGTCTTTGCATTTCAGTGAGTTTCACCCAATATGCTAGAATGTATCCTCTTTTTAAAACTTTGCTTGGCCATCATTTTCTTTCAATCTGACACTTCAAGCCAGATATCAATCTTAAGGAATATCATGATTCCCTTTAGGAGAATACTAATTTCCACTAAGGTTAAGACAAACTATTGAGAACTTAGTTTCTATAGCACCTTATATGTATGACTTTATATGAAACTCTCAGTAACCTTGTGATAATTATTATTTCCCCCATTTCATTGATGAAGAAAATGAAACCTATTAAATGACTTCAGTATATCATATAGCTGCTAAAGTCCATAGGCAGGATGTGAACCCAGGTATCTCAATCTCAGGTAGAGCACTATTCACTCCATCAAGTTGCAATGAACAGTTATGTAGAAGCATAATTACTTTCATAGTCAAATTTGAGAATTCAAACAAGTGATAAAAATAACTCTTATTGTTGTTCCTTTGCTCTCAAAGAAAATCAGTGATTTCAAGAGGGAAATGTCTTGATTTTTGCATTAATTTAGATTTAGATAAGTTAGAGCTGTGCAAAAAACATCATTGTTTATGACCCCCAGAGTCATAAAAGTCCAGTGGCAAGACAAAATCTCTATCAATTTTGCAATGGCATGCTTGCCCAGGTTCTGAATAAAAGACATTGCTCTTGTGCTTTCCTAGTTACCAATGGAGAGAAACAAGGCTGTGTGCTTGCTTCTGTGTTTTTTAGCATGACATTTTCAGTCATGTTGTCAAATGCCTTCAGTGAAGGCAATGAGAACAAACATGACAGTAATTCTTTTTTATTTTTTTTAATTTTTTAAAATTTACTTTTTTTTTTTGCTGAGGCAATTGAGGTTAAGTGACTTGCCCAGGGTCACACAGCTAGGGAATGTTAATTGTCTGAGGTCAGATTTGAACTCAGGTCCTCCTGACTTCAGTGCTGGTACTCTATCCACTCGCCACCTACCTGCCCCCATTTCAGTAATTCTCAAGTGGCGGGAGTCTTGATGCATCATTTTTTGTTTTCAGATTATTGGGCACTCAAGGTACAAAGTTGAGATGCACAAAGTACGGATTGATTCTCTGTTGCTTGTGCTAATTTTTGGTCTAGAATTTCAGGCACGGGGCTATAGGTGGGGCAGTCAGGGAAAATATGTAGTGTGGAGAAATGGAGTTTCTTATTTAAGGGACAAAGATGTCATTGTCATTGGATTGTCCAGTTGTCATTGGAGAACAAGAGGGTGATAAAAGTGTTAGAAGACAGGAATGGTAGGAAGAGGCCAGGTTATCAAAGGCTTCAAAAAACAACCAGAGGGTTTTATATATGATCCTCTGCAAGGACATCTTGAAACCAAATTACCCAATGAACTTTGTGCTTAAGGGACCAATTTTGCCATAGCATAGAAGGACACTATTTTTTTCTCCTCTAATAAAAGGAAATTGAACCAGATTACCTTGTGCCTATTTCATTTATAAATCTTACAGGGAAAAATGTTCCAGAACTAAAATGAATAACTGCTTGAATTATTGTAGGAATGTAACAAGATAGTATTAACCTCTCACAATATTCATTTCCACAAGTGATAAAACTGATTTCAGTTGCAGTTTGATGTTCAACAATGCTTTAATTTCCCTAGTGGGTCCCATTCTTCCCTCTGCTTACCCTGGGTTCCCTAAGTCAATATACCAGCTTCATACAGTGATACTCGGTGACTTGCAAGCAGTTTAAAATAATTTAAAATTTAAAAAAACTTTTAAAAAAAGTTCTGGAAAGCATCACCATGAAATAGTTTGAAAAATAGCCTGAGCAAAAAAAAATGGGGAATTTTCCAGTTGTGGGGAAGCATTGGAATTAGGGTTTTTCTAAGAAATGAGCCTTCATTTCTTTTGTTAATAACTTAAAAGAGGAAATAAAAGTGCCAAATATGTTGAATATTTTGATTATATATAGTTTTCTTCCTCTCTCCTCCTTTCCTTTCTCTCTTTCTCCCTTCTTCCTTTGCTGCCTTTCTTGCTTCCTTCCTTTTTCTTTTTCCCTTCCTTTTTCCCACATAGGATATTACAACCTTACCTGTGGGTACTCTACTGAAAGAAATGTAATTTTTTTTTTAAATTACTGAAACTCCCACGATATCTTGAGGCTTATTGGCTAGATTTTTTTCTTAAGGATCATGCCTTAAATCCAAATCACTATGACTCTCATTGATTGGCCAAAAATAGATTCCAAACCAAGCCCCAATTGATCGTTGTTTGGACCTTGATTGATTCAGAGCAATGTAAATAGCCAATTCATTCTGTTTGGGCCGGAAACTCTGGGGATCTTGCCCTCCCAGATTGTTTTTTTGTTTTGTTTTGTTTTGTTTGTTTTATGATTAGGTAAAAGAGGCCATTCTTTGCCTCATTCTTGTCTAGCCTTAATCACTGATTGGGCACTGCATCAGTCAAAATAGACCTGTTTGAAGTTTTAGCTTCAAAAGGCCAAGCTCTCCCACTGCATCCAGGGCCACCTCTAGTCATCCTGATCTATATCTTGCTACTGGACTCCAAAGACTCTGTAGAAGAAAGTGAAACAGCTCACACATACTGAAATCTAACTTACTACCATGTCACCTTCCCAATGTCATGGTCTTTTTTGAGAACAAAGGACAAACAATGAAAACAATTATTATAAAAAGGGAATTTGAAATATAGAAATCTGAATTGTCACCATGCTTGGAAAATTGAAAGCATAATTAACCCCAAGCCCTTTTTGTGTCTTTCCTGTCCCAAAAAGCCACAAGTTTTGAGAGAAGGTACTGGGGAAAGTCTTTCAAAGCATGAAATGCTAATGTTGTAAAACATGTAATTTGGGGATAAGGGGGTGATTAGCTAGGAAAACATGAAAAGAAATATCTTTGTATTCTAAGTTCTGGTGATAATTTGGGTCCCATAGTGAAAGAAATCAGGAACATTCTCTAACAGAAATGACCATCATCTAGTAGTTGCAAATTCCTTGAGGTTTTGTTAAGTTGATTCAAGAGGTTAATATTAAAAATTCTTTAATGTCATTTAAAGTATAAATAATCACAGAATACTATGAGTAATATAAGAAAATATGCTGGGGATTCACAGTGATGGTGGTGGTGGGGATAGTGGTAGTTTGTGGTTATTGATTTGTGAAATAAAAATGTTGGGAACCACTGCTCTACAATAATCAATCAAATATTTATTAAGTACCTACTGTATGTCAGGTACTCTGCTCATTGTGACCTGAATTGGGTTAAAATGTAATTAGCAAATATTTAACAAAATAAGTAAACATACAATAAAGCATAGATGTTAATAAGTGGTTTTCTAGGTCAATATTCACTTAGCAAGAATCCTTATGTATGATTTTGGGATTTTTATTTCTATTTGAGTTTGATACTGCTACCTACAACATGCTAGAAGGAAGAAAACATTTCTCCACAATGCATCTTGCTCTTAGGTTGATACTCTGTCATGAAATGATAGGATATATACTGATGCAGTTATGTAGCAGAGTATTGCTAATATTGAGGTGAGACCTAGAGATATATTGGAAGGAGAGAAAACTATGTTGATTTAATTCCATTTTCTAAATTTATCTTGTTACTTTGTCATTAAATATTTTTACTGATAGGTTCATGTTTCAAACTGGTGTGGTCATCACATAATCTTGTTGCTTTTTACAATGTTCTCTTGGTTCTACTCACTTCTCTTAGTTTAAGTTCATATAAGTCTCTCCATCCTGGTGATCTTTTTTTTATAGAACAATAATATTCCATTACATTAATATACCATAACTTTTCAGCAATTCCCCAATTGAGGAACTTCCACTAAATTTCCAATACTTTGCCACATCAAAACATGCTATAAACATTTTTGCACATGTGGGTTCTTTTCCCTTTTTTTATGATCTCTTTAGGATACAGGCCCAGTAGAGACACAATTGGATCAAAGGATATGCACGGTTTGATAGCCCTTTGGACAGAGTCTTCAGAATGTTTGGATCCTTTCACAACTCCACCAACAATGTATTAGCGTCCCACTTTTCCCACATCCCCTCCAACATTTGTCATTATCTTTTCCTGTCATCTTAGAGATGTGCAGTGGTACCTCAGAGTTGTCTTAATTTACATTTCTCTGATCAATAGTAATTTAGAGCATTTTTTCATATGACTAGAAATGGTTTTAATTTCATCTAAAAATAGTCCTTATCCTTTGACTATTTATCAATTGGAGAATGGCTTATATTCTTAGAAATTTGAGTCAATTCTGTATATATTTTAGAAATGAGGCCATTTTCAGAATCCTTGGATATAAAAATTTTCCCCAGTTTACTGTTTCCCTTCTAATCTTGTCTATATTGCTTTTTTTGTACAAAAACTTTTAACTTAATATAATCAAAATCATTCATTTTGCATTCCATAGGATGCCATAAATTCTTTCCTTTTCCACAGACCTGAGAGGTAGAATATCCTTTGTTCTTCTAATTTGGTTATAGTATCATTCTTTATATCTAAATCATGAACCCATTTCAACTTTATCTTGGCATAGGGTGTTAGGTGTAGATCAATGCCTAGTTTCTGCCATACTAATAGGAATCTTTAAAAAAAAAATCACACACTAGGGGCAAAAAAACTCAAGAAAACTTAAATATATATGCAAACACATATTTACATATGTATCTATATACATATATTTGCATGTATAGTAAAAGGGAAAAGAACAAAGTTTATGTAAAATTATTCTCTTTATTTTACATGTTTATGTTGACAGTTTTAACTTTCAAGATGCTTATTCACTTCTCAAAACATAATCCTGTAAAATTAAGGTATGCTGCTTCCAGGTAGTAGTAAGTAACCAGAATACGAGATCTAAACAAGCTGAATAGGTATAGGGAAATGAAAGATATCATAATCCTGAAATTGTCATAGGTTTTTTTATTAATGGCAAGGACAGCTCTTCTTGAAATAGTTGGACTTTGGCAATATTATCATCAATTTTTTTATTATAATAAATAGATTTATATAAATGTCTAGGTATGTTTGAGTACATTTTCATTATTCCTCAACTTTTATCAATCATATCATTTCCTAACTATAATGATTTCTAGATCTGATGGCAAATATACTTTTAAAAATGTTTTGATGCATTTAAGAATATATTAATTTGAAATAAAACAGATATCAATTAGAGGAAAATTCAGAGGTTTCTATTATTTCTATTACACATTCCTACTTGTTACAATAACAAAACTTATGGAATTCAGATATACCTTTCATTCAGAACTACTGAAATTGATAGGTGAATGGCCTAATAAGGCAAATTATATTCAACTATACAGAAGAGGGAAGAATCAAGTAACTTTTTTTTTCATGGCTGCACTTTAAAAAGATATCCTGGGATTTGTTTTTTGTCTCAGAATAATTCCTAAAAAGCAGCCAACAATCTATCCTTTTTGGTTGAATACTTCGTTCTGGGGCCCTAGGATATCATTCTACTCCAGCTGTTGATACTGTACCTAATACTATGAGGATGTCTAAAAGGTTATCTTTCACAGGAGATTGGTTTCTTGTACTCTGCTTACTTATCTTCTCAAATTTTCTCTTATTCTCAACTAGAACTGTAAAATTTAACGCAGATTCAAGCTAGAATAGAATCTAAATATCATTTAGACCAATTTTCTTCCCACAAATCTTTTTTTTTTGTCTGAATCTTTGACTTCACAAGTGTTGGAAATTCCTGATATGCAAACCATCATTCACTGATATTGATCATTACCTCCAACAGTGAGCAGTTGTAACCTTCTCATGATCACATACTCCTATATGTATTAGGAGTAGGACTTATATCTAGGTTTTGGAAACTAAGTCTGGGCCTCTAACCACTACTCCATACTGTCTCACTTTACAGACTAGGAGATGGGTCTAAGAAAGTTGAAGGTATGAAACTGAGGTAGATAATAATTTTTAGTAACTACTTTGATTTTGTTAGAGTTTCCCTACAATCCAGGGGAGGTCAGATTGACCCAGGAATCAAATGCAACTAAGTGGGAGACAAACAACATTTTAATCTGAGCACATTAGAAATTCTTTGCAGTATTCACCCGCTGAACCTGGAAAAAACAGTGTGTGAATCATAAACCAGCTTAATCACAGGAATTGCTAAAATGAGCTTGTGTCCAGTGACCAACCCTGATACCACCATAATATGTCTTCTGAAAAATAGCCCAAACGAGGGATGACCTGATAAAGACCACTATGTGATTACCCCTATTCCTGATCTGTGATTTTTATCTTTATAACCTTTGTGGGCTAAGCCCATTTGGAGCTCAGTTTTACCTGTGCTCCCACATATACACATCTGCTTTCTTAGGAGGAAAGAATTAACCCACAAATATAATCTAACTTTATCTTTCTTAGAATGAACTCTGGAAAAAGGTTGACCAAGGAATGCTCAAAGTGACAAAGGTAACAAAAGGAGACATAGGATTTGAACTTAGGTCTTTTGATTTCAAAACAAAGATTTATATTTATTTCTACTATTTCAAATGGATTCTCAAGGGAGATATTTGCCAGTAGGAAGAGAAAGCCAGCACTTTTATGTTTTCCTGTTCATAAGGCAAAACTGATCAGTTGCATAATTACATTTCTATCCTTACAGCATAAAGCCTGGTGGTTTTGTTTTTTGTTGTTGTTGTTGTTGTTGTTGTTTTTTGCTTTTCTCAGCTAGAATAATTATTTTTTACTTAAAAAGATGAGAAATCTTCTCTTTCTTAATATGCCTCTCCAACTGTTCTTTCAGATGTTACTTGAATTTTAAATATAATATATCACTTAAGTTACCCCTAAAAACCTTTACTCTTAAGAACTGGTACAAATGGTAACAATTTGTATCTTTGAACATTAGGACAGAACTTTAAACAGAATGCTTGTACTTTAAAAAAATATATCAAATTGCTTACCTTATCAAAGAGGGATAAGGAGGGAAGTATAGAATTTGAAAGTAAAAAAAAATCATTATTTTTATTTTAATAGCATTTTATTTTTCCAAATACATGCAAAGATAGTTGTCAACATTAACCTTTGCAAAACCTTGTGTTCCAATTTTTTTCTGGCTCTCTTCTCTCCCCAAGACAGTAAGCAGTCTGACATAGGTTAAACATGTATAATTCTTCTACACATTTTTCCATATTTGTCACATTAGACAAGAAAAATTAGATCAAAGTGGGGAAAAAACTCAAGGAAGAAAGCAAAAACAAACAAAAGAACAAGAAGAAGAACAAAAAATGCAAATACTGTGCTTTGGTCCATATCCAATCTCCATAATTCTCTCTCTCGATAGGGATTTTTATCACAAGTCTACTGAAATTGCCTTGAATTATCTCATTGTTGAAAAGAGTCAAGTTCATCACAGTTGATCATCACATAATCTTGTTGTTACTGTATACAATATCCTCTTGGTTCTATCCACTTCACTTAGCATCAGTTCATGTAAATTTTTCCAGGCTTTTCTGAAATCAGCCTCCTTATCATTTTTTATAGAACAATAATATGCCATTATACTCAAATATCGTAACTTACGCAGCCATTCCCCAGCTAAGGGGCATCCACTCAATTTTCATTTCCTTGTCACTACAAAAAGGATTGCTACAAACATTTTTGTACATGCAGGTCCTTTTCCCTCTTTTATGATCTCTTTGGGATACAGACCCACTGGAACTCAAGAGTTAGGCAAAAGAAACACTAAAAACTTTTGTATACATGTATTTGAGGAAAATATAAATTATATATTTTAAAAAATAGATGTCTGTTTTAATTGCTGTTTTCTAAAGAACTGATATGACATCTAAAATGGCACAGTGCATAGGGGACCAGCCCTGGAGTCAGGAGGACCTCAGTTCAAATCCAGCCTAAAATATTTACTAGCTATGTGACTGTGGGCAAGTTACTTTACCCTGTTTGCCGCAGTTCCTCATCTGTAAAGTGAGCTGGAGAAGGAAATCACAATCAACTCACACCCATGCCTTTTGTTAATGTATATTCCTTCTATTTGCTCTAATCATGATAAAGTTCTTAAGAGTTACAAGTATCATTTTCCCATATGGAATATAAACATTTTAACCTTATTTATTTCCTTTTAAATTTTTTGATTTCTGTCTTTGAAAATAAAATTTTCTATTCAGCTCTAGTCTTTCATCGGGAACACCTGAAGTCTTCTATTTCATTAAGTGTCTATTTCCCCAGCCCTGATGATTTATAGTTAGTTTTGCTGGATAGATTATACTTCATTGTAATTCTGCCTCCTTTATCAATTTAAAATATTATATTCCAAATTCTGTGATCCTTCAATGTGAAAGCTGCTAAATCTTATGTTATCCTTACTGTGCAAACTCATTATTTTTTCATTTGGAGCTCTAGAATTTGGTTCCTAGGACTTTTCAATTTGGGATACCTTTTAAGAGATGGTTGACAGATTCTTTCAAATTTTATTTTACTCTCTGTTTCTAGGATATTAATGTAATTTTCCTTGACAATTTCTTGAAATATAATAGCTAGGCTCTTTTTCAGATTATGTATTTCAGATAGTCCAGTAATTTTTAATTTATCTGTCCTCAATCTATTTTACAGATCAGCTATATTTCCAATGAGATATTTCACAGAGATTTTTTGTTTCTTAGAATATTCCATGGCATTCCTTACCTCTGCCCTGCTGGAAACCAGTTACTGATTATTTCTCTCTTAACATTACCTGGGAACCACAGAACACTGGTGGGCTAAGAGGCCATTTGGAGCAACATTCCCCTGCTCTTTATTTTTCCAAGAGTCTTTAGTGAAAGAAATTTAAGAATAAATATGAAAAGATCCTCAAACCTAAAATAAGGATAACTGGGAAGCAGTAGAATGAAAATACTGAAAAGTCAAAATCATTCAGAAAAGTATAAATTGTAAAAGTATTCATTCTGTTTTTTAGGACAAAACTTTGATCAAAATAAAGTCAACTAACACAAAGCATTTTTTTCCCAGTATAACTGAAGCTCTAATTATTTTTTTTTAAAATGTGGTAAATCATTTCAGGGGTCACTGATCTGCTCACTAAGAGAACTTAAGAGAACTGCTCACTGCCCTAAAAATGGAATACTTTGTTTTCTGTGACTTAGTTTCAAACAAAGTTCTGACTTGAGAAATCAGAATGAGTAAATTAAGGGACTACTAAATTTTCATGACAAATGACTTAAAGAAAGTATTGAGAACTTGTAAGATCAGAAAAGGAGGAGGGTAAATTAAGAGGCAGTTCTAGGTGGTGAAATGGACAGTGTGTTCAAGTTTGAATGAACTGAGTTCAAATCGGATCTTAGACACTTATTAGCTTTGTGACCATAAGGAAGTAATTTAATTTATATCTGCTTCACTTTCCTTAACTGTACAACATAGATAATTAAAGCACATACTTTCCAGAGTTGTTTTGAGGATAAAATGAGATAATATATATAAAGTGGCTTGCAAATCTTAAAACACCATATAAATACTAGCTGCTATGATTAGTGATTATTATTATATAAGACTAATAAGAGAAAACATGAGCCAAGGTTTTAAAAGAATGAGAAAACCTTCAGCAAATTAAATGGTTCATTTATTGAAAAGGTTTTGGGACCAAAGAGATCATCTAATCCAACCTTTCATTATACAAAGAACCAGGAGATTCAGTGGCTTGCTCAAAGTCACACAGCTCTATTTCTGCTGCTCTAATGGATCACCATTCATCTCTAACTAACTTTAGGCATCCCCTCAAGTCTCTGGCTTGGACTCTTTCCCTTTATATCTTCTTGGGGATTGCATCAAATCTCATGAGTTTCATTATGATCTCTCTCTCTATAAAGGATTTCTAGATTGAAAGATCTTACTTTAGTTTCTCTTTTGAGTTCTAGAACTATTTCAATAATTTCACAATGTACAACTTCATTTGAATATCTTATAGGCAACTCATCTAAAACAGAATTTATTATCGAATATATCATCTACCACCATCTCCTAATCATAAGCTTCTCTATTTCAGTCAATGGCATTACTTTCCCTCTGCACAATAATAATAATAATTTAATAAGCATATCAGGCTGCAAGTAATATGTGGATTCTATAGATAAGAAATAAAACATGACAGTTTTTACACTCAGGAAGCTTCCAATCTACTGGGGAGAAACATGTATCCAAAGAAAGAAAAACCAAGTAATTTTGTTGAGCAAGATCATATAAAACTTCAGATACAAACTAGTTGTGAGATCCTTGGCAAGCCTTTCAACTTGTCTTAGCTTGTTTCTTCATCTATAAATTGGAAGCAATAATACCAGGAGGAGGGAAGGAAACAAGTATTTACTATATGTCTAAGAGGTAGATGCTATTATTATTATTCACATTTTGCAGATGAGAAAATTGAGACAAAGGATAAATGGCTTGTCCAGAATTACACAGCCAGCACATATATATATAAATCGGATTTGAGTTCCAGTCTTCCTGTCTCGAGGCCTAGCCTTCTCTCCATGGTGTTACCTAACTGCCAGTGATGTTGCAGAGGGATTTCTATTTTAGGAAGGACTCTAGATTAGATAAATAATTTCTTACATTTTTTCCAGTTCTTTGGTACTGATTTTCAGAGAGCAAGGAAAACTGAAATGAGACATGTCCCACAAAAATCATCTGAAATGATAAACTAGAATTTGAATCATAAAATATTTGATCCTTAGAAGATCTATGTGTTATACATACATTAATTATTTGGGCAAATAAATATTTCTGTCTAAATTCTAGTCATGGCAGTTGAGTAGCTGACTTGTCAGGGCAGTGAACTCCATTGATTGTCAGGATACAGCACAGAGTATTTCCTCTAATGGTCTCTAAATTTATTGCCTTTTAATTTCACCAAGTGTCTCCTTATTGTCTTATTTATGGCTCACACTACAAAAGAGGGACTAATCAATTTTCATGCATCTTTTAATCAGTCTCAAGACATTTGGTCATCATTTATCTGGAAGCACAATAATAAATGGTGTTAAGTCTATTGAGGTTTTAAACTCTAGTAAAGCAAAAACAGCCAAGTGACATCTAAGATTTCTATCAAATATCTCAACTATGTAGGAAATATTGCTAGTCTTGAGCAATATGCTCAATGAATTAATCTATTTCTTTGAGTAAGCCAGTGTAGATCAGATCTGGGTCTCTTTTTAGCAGTTCATAATGATGTTAAAACATCAAAGTTCCAAGAACTGTCCTCAGAAGGGTTGGAAAATGGTTTTAATTAGGAGGTCCTGCATCCCAATACTAACTTTCAGAGCTCTCAGAATTAGAGGAGACTGGCAATGATTTTTAATTAAATGGATCATGGCTGAGCCAAAGGTCAAATGAGATTTTTGCAGTACAAAGTCCCTATATGAAAAGCAGGATAGCAAACAGAGACTATTATTGCCACTTTAGGCTTTGGGGAAAAAATACTACACAAGTATTTCATCAGCACAGTCTATGCTCTTGGAGGAAAGACATAAAAAATTAATAAGTAAAAGCCTCTGTCAAAAACTCTTCACTCCATGTGTGCTCCAGGGATTCTGCATTCTAAAAGACTTTAGACAATTTTGTAAAAGTCAAATGTCGGTCATATCATTGAAACTCATTGCCCAAATAAGACACAACATGTCAATTCATTTCAATTCTGTGAGTTGAGACATTATCAGATTCATGTTTGGAAGACATATAAGACAGAATCTTAAACAGAAAAATGACTGAATCCTCATTGCCATGCTCCCTTGACAACATGGTACTCTCCTACTCTTCACTGAATAAAATCTGGTTCAGTAGAAATAATATTGTGCCAAGAAGTCAAGTGGTACAACAGAAAGAGTGCTAGATCTCAAATTAGGAAAAACATTGAGTTTGGATCCAGCCTCAGAAATTTCCTATCTGTGTGAAATGAGAATAATCTGTGTAATAGAGAATAATCCTCTCTGTGTAAAATAAGAATAATCATCACACCTACTTGCCAGAGTTGGGATGATGAGATAATATTTGTAAAGTGCTTTGCAAACCTTAAACCACTTTATAAATACTATTAGTATGTTAGGAAATCATTGGCTCATAAGATTTAAAAGCCATTTAATCATTTAAAATAACACTTGTTACTTTAAAGATGAAGAAATATGAAGTTTAATGACTTGACTAAGGTCACTCAGATAGCAAACAAAAGAGCCACAATTTAAGTTCAGGGCTCTTTTCTCTGAATCACAGATATAAGTTTTAGTCTTGGCTCAGTCACAAACTATGGATGTGGGCATCTTCTGCAAATCATTTTATGTCTCTCCTAGACTTGACCTTATTTATAGTAAATAAAGGTGATATTTTAGATCTGGTGCTAGACAGTTCCATGAGATCTGTTTTCTTTATCTAAAATAAAGGAATGAGTTTGTACCTGTTTCTTGGCACCTCTCATTAATTTATAAACCCATGTGTGTAACTACAGGCAGTTAATTATTTCCTTGGAGGAGGTTGGGGTATAGAGTTATTCCATTCCTGGCCATCTTTCCCCAAATTCTAGGACCCCATCACCACTGAGAGGCTCCTTTCAGCCCCTCCCTAGCTCTTTCCAACTCCCACATTTCTCTTCTTCTAGAGCTTGCTCCAAGCCCTCAGGGCCAGGCTTTTCCTGCCCAGCCAGATGGCAATTAGCTAATCAGATAAACTCATTGTACTAATGTGCTAATGAAGAAGACTAAACCTGTGGCCTCCGGGGCCCTCCTTGGTTCTTAGGCCACACCTGTGCATTATAATAAGGGCCTCCTGAAGACAATTATTCTTTGGTATTTTTCTAGTATTGTATTAACTTGTGAATATGTAATACTTCAATACTTTTCATAGGAGACAGGGAAAATAATGGAAAGGTTATTGGAGTTGGTATCAGAGGATCTTATCTCTGCTACTTACAACCAGTATTACCTCCTTCAAGTACCATACCTACTCTAAATCTCAGGTTAAATGACATTTAGGGGTCTATGTCCCTGTGATAAATCCACAATTTCACTGACACCCTCTTCACTACTAAAGATCAAAATTCATCCACACTTGCTCCTCCAGTGTCATTCTAATGCATGATATTCCATAATCCAACCAACACAGTTCTCCTTTTCAAGTTAAGTTTAAAGAATAAATAAAATTACATAAACCAAAATAGCTTGTTTTGGTATAAAAACTTTCAGAAATCAACTGAACTCAGTCCAAGTACCAGGGATGTAAAGATTGGCCACTCTTAGGTCACCTTCAACCAGCTACTTAATTCCATTTTAATCTTATAATGCTGAATTTTTGGGTATTTCATAAATACATTGTATACTGAAACTGGAATCAGGAAGACCCAAGTTCAAATCTATCCTCAGATGTGACCCTGGTCAAGCTGATGAGATTGAGATAGCAATTCCTAGTTCAAAATACAAGGTGCAAAGAGCACATGTGAAGAATTTACAATGGTGTTCTCTTTGCTTTTTTTTTTTTTTTTTTTTTTTTTTAACCAGAAGAGGTTATGGACAAATTGAAGAAGTAAAATAGATACCAGGAGTGGTTAATATAAAGTAGATTTGGGAGAGCATATAGTTAGCAAGGAAAGGGGTTCTAACTAATAAGACAGGGAAAAAGTTCATAGACTTCCCAATTAACCAAGAGAAAGGGAATATACCATAAGGTGGGAGTACACCATTGACTGGTAAGCTGATTCCATAGAGTAGCACCCTAAATAAATTAGCCACAATAAGAAATACACCATGAAGTATAGGGTCAAAGGGTGAGAAGAAAGACACCATACCTTGGTGGGCTAACCCCCCAAAAAATTTAGTAAAGGCGGTATTGGACATGGGCACTTTTATAGGGGAAATTTAACTTCAGGGGTTTGACATTATAACTTGACTTTCTGTTTGGATTCAGTAAGGTTGGGTTTCCTAAGACCTCCACAGGGGTGGAACTGGAAGACTGAGCTGATCCCATCAGTGCCCTTCCCTGCTTGCCTCAGCAAGTATCAAAATATTATCAGTAGAACTTCAGGCTTTTTATGCCAACCCTACCTTGTTACTCAGGACCTCATCAAAGTCACTAAACCTTTCTCAACCTCAGGTTTTTTCATTTGTTTGAAAAAAATTATAGTAATAACACTTACCTCATGGGGTTGCAGTGATGTTCAAATTAGATATTTGTAAAGTGCTTTGAAAACCTTAAAATGTTATATAGTCTATTATTATTATTATTATAATTACTTGCTCAGAAAAATTCATTTTCTCCTTAAATAGTTCCACCATAATACAAATATAATTTAGCAAACTATAGAAACATCCTTTCCAAAAAATAATTACCCAAACTAATGTTAATATATTTAATCTCCTATTATTTAAATCAGTATTAAGGTCAATGAATATGCTATTTATTAATAATGGTATCAATAATAAAGTTAAATATTTACATTAACTTAGAAAGATCACAACTAAAATCAACTCAAATTATTTTGTACAAATTATTTTCACTTTTGAAACATAGTTCCATACTATTTAATTCACATAGGATAGTACATAAATTCTATACATAAATCTTCCTCTTCAAAAGACAGAAATGATAAAAAAAAAACCCATCTTTCTCCATGTTCTTTTTTCTATTTTCTGTATTCTTAATAAGAAAATAATTTTTCCATCTTCTTTCAAGTTGTCCCTTTTAGTAGGTTTTAAAGACTCAATTCTCAAAAAATTTTCCTTACACCATTTCTGCCTAAAATTATGGTTGATTTCCCAAGAAAAGAATTATTCCTTACCTTCTTTTTTCCCACATTTTCCCCACATTTTTTTCTCAAACTATCTCTATTAAATTGCTTTTCTCAGTCTTTGCTAGCCAGACCCAATGGCCAAATACCAAGCATTTCTTGGGCTCTATAGTAACTACAGCCCCTATAGGAAAGTCTTTTGAAACAAGTTTTATAAATGCCTGCACATGGTGTATGTATGTGCATATTATTGCAGCTTTCTCTAAAACTATATCCTAGGAATATGTTTAAATGGTTCTTCTCCTTTACTTCCTTTTATTATTTTTTGGGAAAGGCAATCAGGGTTAAGTGATTTGCCAAGGGTCACAAGCTAATAAATATCTGAGGCTGTATTTGAACTCTGTTCTTCTCTTTTAAAAAGATGCTAAATTTAAAGCTCCTTCTAGCTCCATTTTTTTGTTTGTGTCAAAACAAGTACAAAAGTGAGAAAAAAAAAATCGCCATCTACACAGAACATGAGAGGATTCAATATAAATTTCCATTTCAAGAAAGCCTAGCTTTTCTTTGCTCTCTTGTAGTTTTACTTTTGTTCTATGCGATACACTTTTTACTTTGTTTTATCCCTATTTCAAAGAAGGCTATAATGAAGCATGTACACACACATATACATATAGACACACATATATAGGTGTAAACATGCACATATATACTCATACCTGTAAAATCATACTCTACTTATTTCTTCTTGTCATCTGCTTCTCTGAAAATTGATAGAATTTTCCTTTATAAATCCAGATCCTTCCCTGTTTTTTTAAATTAAGCAGTACATCATTTCTTACACCACGGAAAATATTCCAATCTCATCACATCCTATCTGAGAGATTTTCTTTAATATTCAAGCTTTGAAACTTGGCTATTTGGATATTAATGTAAGTTTTCTTCCTGGGATCTCTTTTAGGTGGTGATTGGTAGATTTTTTTTTTCTATTTCTGCTTTGTCTTCTTGTTCTAGAACTTCAGGGCAATTTTCCTTGATAATTTCTTATAGTATTATATCAAGATTCTTTTTTTACTAAAACTTTTAGGTCATTCTACTATATTATTTTTCCTCAATCTATTCTCTAGATCATTTTTGACATTTCATATTTTCTCCTATTTTTTCATTCTTTTGATTTTGTTTTATTATTTCTTAGTGCCTTAGGTTCCCTTTGCCCAATTCTAATTTTTAAAGAATTATTTTCTTTCTTATGTTTTTGATTCTCTATTTCAAGTTGATTGACTTTCTTTTCATAATTTTCTTTATTTTCCTGGGTTGTCTTATTTTTTTTCTAATTTTCCCTTAATCTCTTTTATTTGATTTTAAGTCTTTTTAAAGTTCTTCCAAGAATTCTTTTTTTGTGCTTGGGATCATTTTCTCATTTCTCATTGAAAAAGGCATAGCTCACTTAACATTCCCTAGCTGTGTGTGATCTTGGGCAAGTCACTTAACTTCAATTGCCTCAGCCAAAAAAAAAAAAAAAGAAGGAAAAGAAAAGAATAGAAAAAGAAAAAAAGAAAAAGCATAGCTTTTTTAGTTTTATTATCTTTATAGTATGAAACCAGATCTTCTCTATCCCCATAGCAACTAACTTTGATTGGCTTCTTTCTCTTTTGTTTACTCATTATTTATTTATTTATTTTTTTGCTTGTTTTCTTGGGAGCTACCAGTGTAATCAGGATCTAGTTCCAGGGTATTGGGAATGATTCCTTAAGTCTCAAGTTTTTCTTACAGTTATTTTTTGTCCCAGGGCTTAACTTTGAGCTCTCCTCTCCATTCCTAAGACACAGTAGGGCCCCCAGCTGTTTCTTTAATGATTTTTGTTCCTTTCCCTGGTTAGATAGAAATTACAGCTATCCTCTCTACTTTGGAACAGAAACAGGGAATTCTGCCCTCTTGCAAATACCCACAGCCAGCAGGATCCCTGGCCCTCTGCTACTGTACTTACTAGGTATGTGAAAGCTCCTTCTCCCACACAGTGTCAACACAGTCCAGGATGGGTCTGGTCAGCACAGCTGTGCTTGGCAACCCTTATCAGACAGTGGAAGTTCCTTCAGTGATCTCCTGCTTGGCTGACAGACCTATCCCTACCTCCACTCTGCCACAGTCTGTGAAATTAAAATTCAAAGACACTATTTCTCAATCCCTAGGGCCTCCACAACTTATTTCTTTGATTTCCCAGAGTTGGCCTGGAGGTATATCCACTTCACTTAGGTCAAAGGTTGGGTTTTTCTTAAGAGTCTTCTCAAGTTGTCTTAAAAGAAGAACTGCTTTGCCCTGACTTCTGTTTATTTCTACTGCTCTAAATTTCTTCTAATGTGTTTTCTGTCTTTTTTTTTTGTGGAGGAAATTTGGAGAACCCAAAGTTTTCTGACCTACTCTGTCATTTTCCAAGAATCCCCTCCTAACTAGACTCTTTAATGAAACAATACCATTATTTGATCTATTTCCAAAGATAATTAAAGAAAAAGGGAAAAGAACCTATTTGTTCTAAAATGTTTATAACATCTCTGGTTGCAAAGAACTGGATTGAAGGGATGCTTATCAATTGAGGAATGGCTGTACAAGTTGTGGTATATGATTGCAATGGAATACTACTGTGCTATAAGAAATGATGTACTTAATAATCTTAGAAAAACATGGAAAGGATTGCAAGAAAAAATAAAGAACAAAATGAGTAGAATCAAGAGAATATTGTACAAAGTAACAACAGTATAGTTTTTAAGAACAATTTTGTGTGAATGTTATTTTGACTATTATAAATACCCAAATTAATTATAAAGGACATATGAAGAAAGATGCTATCTGCACCTAGAAAAAGAATTGAAGCATGTATAAAATAATTATATATGTGTATGTGCGTATATGTGTATACATGTTTAATAGTAGCCATTTCTAGAAGGAAGGAGGGCAGAAAAGAAAGAAAAAGAAATTTACATATAGTTCTGTTGTATATTTGAAAGGAATAGAAAGTTGAACATAGTAGATTGGTAGTTTCATGTGCAATAATTTTTTAAACTATATTGTATTATGAAAATGCTTTAATCCATAAATTAAAAAAATTTTTAAATGTAAAAATAATGAACCTCCCAGGTTCTTGGAAGTGCCCAGATTTTACCATTATAATCTCCATAAAGTTTTCTGTCTAGTTTCTCATTCTTTATTTGTTAAACATGAGCTTTTAAGGTAAAGTTTTAAAACTGTCTCATTTCATTTCATTACTTTGTATTCTCTTTAAATACTAGCATAAGGGTATTACTTTCAACTAATTTTCATTGCTAGTACAAAGTGTTTAATCCAGAATATATCTAAAAGAATTTACTATAAGCCAGTATAATTTCAACAAGAACCAACTGGTCAGTTCTGCCAAATATCATTTCCTTTAGTTACTTTTGAGTCTTTTTTAGATAGGCTGATCAGGTGAATGGCATAGAAAAAGTAGGCAAGGATTTTAACAAGACATTTGACAGAGCCAAAATAATGAGTTGTTTTGCATTCACCGAGTTTGTTTTTCTTGATAGTAGATCATTCGAGGGAAAACATATTGAAATAATATCAATATTGTAAAGGTAACTTTGAAAGAATATGCAACTCAAATCAACACAATGACCAACTACAATTCCAAGGGACTCATGATAAAATGTTTTATCCACCTCCCGACATAGAGATGATGAACTCAGAGTACAGATTGAAGTAATTTTTTTCTTGTTTTTTGGATGTGACTAATGAGAGAATTTGTTTTGCACAACTATTCATATTTGAATGGATTTTGTTTTTCTTATGTTCTCATTGGGTAGGAGAGGTGGAGTATATCAGGAATTTGGAAATGAAATTTTTTTTAAAAAAAAAGATAAGAAAATATATTGAGAAATTAGAACAATGGGATTAAAACCTGGATAGTAAATCTACACTGAAGATTAAAATGTGAGACACATCCCCATGGCTAAACTATGAGAATGGATAAATTCCTCAGATGAGAGAAATTTGGGGGAGATTGTACAAGGAGGAAGAGGAATCCGCAAGAAACAGATAAAGAGTTAAAGATTTAGGAAAAACAAGAGAGTGTAATATAATGAAATTAAGGGAAAAGAGTTTTAAGAAGAAAAATGGGGATAAATACATTTAATGGAGTAGCAAATTTAAAAAATGATAGAATGAAGAACAAAACCATTGATTTTGGCAAAAAAGGTCATTGCTGGCCTTGCAAGGAGCAGTTTCAATGAATTTGAAAGAAAAAAAATAGATCATAAGGCATCATGGGAATAATGTTTGGTGGAGGAAAAGAGACAACAAGCATAGACTACATGTTTGAAAATATTGGCGATTTTTTTTAAAAGGATAGAAATGTGTCTAAGAAAAAAACTACAAAGAAGAGCAGAAGGTTAAGATGGAATTGTACAGTAGTCCACTTGATTCAAAGGTCTCTTTCAGCTGTAACCCTATATGACACTTTGAAAGCTGATATGACTGAGTTTGTAATGATTTTGACCTAGACTAAGGTGTTTCTCCATTGCTTATGTAACTCATTCTGAAAAGAAATACAGCTATCCTGTTTGGGGTGCATATGTTATATAAACTAGCCTCTCAAAATGTTTTTAAAATATGCATTTTTATAACATTCACTTCTATATCTATTTCAAATAATTGCTCTTTTAAAATCATCATTAAAGTTTGCTGAAGCACCCACTGTATACAAGGTCCCTATGTGGACCCATGAAGACAGCAAGCAAAAAAAAATAAATAGATTCTCTGCCTTCGTGGAGTTTTCTATTTAAAGGGAAGTGGGGGGGAAGGGAAGGTAAAGAAGCCAGATAGTTATAGACACAGAAGAAGTATAATATGGGGAAAAGCATACAATCTCAACTTCAAAAGATAAAGAATTCTGTAGAGAAATATTTTTAAAAAGGAAAAGAAAATGTTTGGCACTAAGTTGTTTCAAAGATGTTGCAATTATAGTTAATTTCTGGGAATAAAAGATTAGCATTCTGAAGGTTTCTATGAACAGTGATTTTTCCATGAGCTTTGAACTTGATACTAAAGGATTTGTACAATTCTTAGAAAAATAATAGGTTCAAGAAAGCCCAATTTCTAACAAGGCACCCATTTGAAAAAAAAAATTAATGTTTACATTTCTGAAGGCAATTCAGTCTGACAGAGCCTTGAGTGCAAGCCAGTAAAGAAATTCCTTTATGCCTGGGAAGCAGGAGGTCCGACTGAAACTTGTGTGGTGGTCCCCAAAGGTTACCTTACAAAAATAAAACCCTGAATTGCATCCTATTTGGTTACAGAGAGCATAGAAATATGAGATGCCTTTTTTTCTTTTCTTTCTTTTTTTTTTGAAAAATACTTCATGTAATTTTATACCCCAAAGTGTTAAAGATGGATGCCTAAGGCAAGGTGGGGAACTTTTAAGGAACCTGGAAGTTATTTATATAATGGCTCCAGTTCCTTTCTTCTGAATATATCACTATAGTTTACTTCTCATCCACTTTCCAAATTTGTGGATAGTTCTCCATTTTGTAAAATAATGGGGGCAGATAGCCTGAAAAACTGGATAATGAAGGAGATACAGTGAACAGTAGATACTAAGAGGTCACCAAAACAAAGTTAATCGACTGGAATTTAAAATGTCAATTAAACAATATAATTGTAAAAATTTACAAAGCCCAGAAAGAAATAATCTGACAATTTTACTCTAATAAAGTTAAAACTTCAGAAAGACAAAGCTTAAAAGGATATTTTCTCCTGTGTGGTCTACACTTATACCTTTTCACTTGCCTACAGGTATTGAAGTTTTGTTTGACCATCATTACCCCAAACCCAACATGTAAAAATATCTGGTTCTCTTTTCCTCTAAAACCATCTCCCTTTCCTACTTAGTTTTATTTCTGCTCTTGGTACCATCTCTCTTCTCTTACATACCAGAATCTTTCATCTTTGCGTATATGCTCTGATCCACTGTCATATGTGCCACAAAATCCAGTTTATTCTTCCTTAGAAATTTCTAATGCTCCCCTATCTGCCTCCATTCTCCTTGAATTCCACTGGATGGGAAGTCAGAAGATACAATTGTGAATTTTAATTCTATGACTTACTAGTTATGTGATCTCAGAAAAATCATATAATTTTGAGGGTAAGTTTCTAGTTCTATATACCTTACAGTGTTGTAAGGATCAAATGAAGTAATGTAGATCAAAGCACTTAAAAATTAAAATCACTGCAGAGTTTTCCTTTGTAATATATCGTATTCTATTTCCTCAAGCATGAAAATTATTATAATAACATTTTTTTTGGCTTGGTCCCACATAAGATTGTAGATCTACAAGTGAAAGAGACTTCAGAGGTCCTGGAGTATAACTGACTTTACATTCATATTTACATTTACATTTTATAGGAAGATAAGGCTCCAGAGCATTCAGTGTCACACAGGTAATAATACCAGAGACATAGTCCTTTGAATCAAGAGCCAATGAAGTCTCTTTCCACTATCGCATGATACTTTTAGTATCCATTGCCACAAAAATCTTCTTATGATTTTGACTGTATCATGTCACTTCCCTTTCTTAAGGTCTGTGGCAACAGTGCTTGCCACAAGTGCAAGCTTTGCTAGGCTTTCAAGGCCTCCTGTGATGTACCTAACCAATATTATCTCCTACAACTTCCAAATATGAATTCTTTTCCCTATTTTCCACACCAGTCATACTAATTCCTATCTTTATGCCTTCATGCTTTTTTTTCCATATTAAATGCCTTTTCCACTCTTTTATGTCTATTCATGTGCTGTTCTCCTTCAAGGCACAAGTTGATAATGTCTAACTCTACAATTACAATAATATATATTCATTTGGGGAAATCCAGGAACCCAGAGGGGAAAACATGGTAATGAGCACTAGAAAGAAAAACAGAATTGATACTGTCATGGAAGTATACTATAGACCACATAAACCAAAAAAGGAATTAGGGAAAGCATTTGGGAAACAGATCAAAAAACTGACATGGAAAACATAACATTATAGTGATGGAGGAAGGGGACTTCAAATAGTCATTCATGTGCTAAAGGTCTCTTTGCCTATACCACGATAGCTGGGACTTACTTTAATGTTAATTTAGCCAGTCCTTCGAAAGAGGGAGAAAGCAATGACAAAAACCTTTCATTCTGGGCCTGATTTTGACCAAGATATTGCTAAAGTAAAAGGAGTTGCCTCAAGACTACTCTTTGGTGTTGCTATAGAGGGAATTTCTTGGTTGGAATAGATTACTTCTGGTATCCTTTTCAACTCCAAGATCTATGACAATTTCTGAAGGGCTTGATGTAGCTTACACTTTGCACATTAGTCTTCCTACTTTGTTCCTTCCTTTTTTGTTTTTTTCCTATAGAAAAGTCAAGTGGGCAGATGCTAATTGTTTATTCCATTTGAGAAAAATTATTTTTGTCTCAAATTTCTAGTGAGGCTCTTTAAAAAAACTTAGCTCTATCTCTTCCTAAATGTTATTTTTGAAACTCATCAGATAAACAGACAAGATAATTTCCCTCCAACAAAGAGATAATGGAATGGAATTACAAGCTACGAGATAGCAGAATCACAATAAGATGATTGATGATGCAGTAATGTGTTATAGATAAAAAAAAAAAGCAGCAATGGTCCAAGTAAAAGTGACTTTAGATTCAGTTCTTTTGTATTTGAACAAGGTGGGGAGAAAATGAATTTGATATCATTAAATGACAAAGAATTCATTTTAAATAACTTATGCATTTTCATACTTGGAAAAGTGATCCAACTGAAACAACTGATAAAATGACATCTAAGATATTGACATCTTCTAATGTATCAGCAGCTAGATGGAGAAGTGGAGAGACTTACTAGCTGTGTGACCCTGGTCAAATTATAATAACCCTGTTTGCCTCAGTTTCCTCATCTGTAAAATGAGCTGGAGAAAGAAATGGCAAACTACTCCAGTATCTTTGCCAAGAAAACTCCATATGGGATCATGAAGTGTCAAACATAACCAAAATGGTTGAACAACAACAACAAAGGTATCATGAGCAATGCTATGTATCATATTATATAAAAAACTAGGGAGCATCCATTAAAAAAAAACACCAGGATGATTAATTTATGTTTTATGAGAATCAGTTGCAGGAAGTGAGGAGAGAAATTTTGGGAAAAGTTAACAGAAAGGATATATTGGGAAACAGAAATGATTAAAAACGTGTAATAATAAACTTTGTAAAACCAAGAAGTCAGTGTCCTTGTCTTCAAGAACATTCTAATTTTGGGAGAAAAAGCTAAGGAATAATAAAAGCAATCAATGCTTCATGAGGAAGTACATAAATGCAATATGATGATGAATGGTATGAGACCTAAGAAAAGAAAGCCTTGAATCAGTGTAAGCAGGAGAGCTTCATGGAAGAGATAGGAGTTGATCTGAGCTTAGAGGATTTGGACAGATTTGGAAAATGGCTAAATCAGTTCGTTCAAAAACTTTTCTTAAATTGAAAATTGAAACATGATAAATCTATAACATAAAGTCCTTCTTTTCAAGGACAGGGAACATATAACATTAGACTTGATTAGGAAAAATATCAACATATCAACCAGGTACATTATTAAATATGGAATTCCATATCCACACTGTCATCCCTAATTTCACATTCCCAAAAAGAATGGAAGAGGTATCTTTTCATATTTCTTTTTTAAAGTCAACCATTGTCATTAGAATTCACTGTATTCAGCATCATTTGTTTTTATTCTTTTCTTTTCATTTATGGTTACTTTGCATATTGTTTTCTTGGCTCTACTTATATCTCATCAGGTTATAAATTTTCCTAAGCTTTTCTATATTCTTCATTTTTTGCAGTGCATTTAGCCCATCATAGTCATATATTACAACTTTTAAAGCCATTCCTTAAATACATATTAAATACATGTTCAATACATATATATATACACATACATATAATCCCACCCCTTAGGGTAATAGACCTAGCCATGTGTTTCTTGGGTCAACTGACCAATCAATAAGCATTTAAAGGGAGTCAGCAACATCACTTTCTCCTTCAGAATCATCTGGGTCCAGTGGCCAGATGCAGATTAGGATGACTAGAGATGGCCCTGGGTGCAGTGGGAAAGCTTGGTCTTTTTAAGCTAAAATCTTCAATAGCTTGACTGAGGCAATGAACACTCCATGATTAAGGCTAGGTAAGAACTGAGACAAAGTGAAGAAATGGAAGACAAATGAAACTGATTTTCATAGAGAAACATGAAAATAGAATACATGTCTTTGATTTAAAAATAAAGTGTGTTACTATAAACAAATGAGGAGAACAAGGAGAAAGCAAGGCTGGTGACTTACAGCCCACTCTCACTTAAATTCAATTCATTTGCATATCCTGGCATTATTTCTCTGAAGTCAAGGTCCTCTTCAAGGATGGAAGACAAATAACAACAACTTCTTCAGTAAAATGACAGAGGTTAATTTTTGGAAGAAGAATTCAGTAATCTGGTTGTTTGGTTTGTGTCAGAAACAAATTTTTTAGAACTAAATTTCAAGCATTTCTACTTAGTGACAAAACACACACACACACACACGCGCGCGCGGTCAGAAAAATTTCTTTTTGAAAAATCTCTCTCCCAAACATTTTTTTACTCACAAGATACAGAGCTCAAGAATGAAAACAAAAGTCCATTGACAAGATGAAACAAGGAAATAAAATTTTGTTAAAATTTTTGATTTGCTTAAACAGAAAAATATCTAGAATAATACTTAAAACATCCTTTTTTTCTCTCGGTATTAGATTTTATAAGATAATAAAATGGTTCTAGTGTCCTCAGATCACTAATACATGGAACCATAGCTATATCTATTCCCTTACCAAATGCAGTGATAGTATTATTGCAAAAAAAAAAGTATGGTCATCAATTTATACAATGATCATTACTGATATTTTGTATAACAGTATGAACAAAATTCCTCTAAAGCCTTACATTTTGTGTGAGAGACTTTTAATGTTATTCCCTTACATTTGTTACTCTACCTTCAAATATTTACATAGTGGGCTTCCTTACATTGATAGAACAGCAAAATATTTGAATCTCATGGAATAAGGTTTTGGACATTTTAACATTTAAAAATTGAGATCTTCCCTGTCCAAATAAATGTTTTCCTTCATAGTAGTACCATCGGGACATATAAACTTATTCTTTTGACCTAGTCACTGCCCAAAATCTTTTGGAAAGTGCCTTTAACAGACTAAATGAGGCACATTCTTCCGAATATCTTCAGTGGTGGCAGACCATTCTGAAGATGGATTTGATTTATAAAAATAGAAAAAAAGTCATTTCTATCCAAGTCTGACAAATCAAATTATTGACAGATTTAGACAATGTCACTTAAGGTAAAACAAAACAACAGTAGAGCAGGGGGTTTTAATTTGGGATTCATGGATATATTTCAGGGATTCTATGAATTTGGAGGGAAAAAAAAACAACTTTTTAGTAACATTTAAATGAAATTGAACATTTCCTTCAATCTCTTAAAAAATGAGAACAATATTATCTTTAGGTTTCATAGGCTTTACCAGACTGCCAAAGAGGTCTATTATACACACACACACTCATACACAGACACACACACATTATTAACTCCTGTTAGAGAATGAGATTTATTTTTGTATCTGATTGGTAATCTGGCTTTGAAGACAAATGAATCCCCAAGGGAAAGTTCAACAAATATATTTTCCAAGTGATTCTTTTCAAGGTAGCATCTCATTTTGGTGTGAAATTCTGTTATATCCATTAAGGGGGGGGGAAACACCCCAGCTAAAGCCTAGTCTCATTATTTTGCATTCATGCCTAATGCCCTTAGAATCTTTAGTAGGATTCAAAAAGGGCCTCCATTCCAAGTCCCTCTCAGTAATGGTTCTTACATTCTCTCACATAATTTTCATTGCATTAGAGTTCAAAGGTCTTCTACACATTTCCTTTTTCACTCTCAGAAAAATGACCAGCACTTTGGATGAAAGCATTAAGATGAATTGAAGTCCAAGACATGACAAAAACAAAAACTACTGTCAATAGAAATGTGTTTCCTAGGGCATGATTAACTGTGCATGAAAAGATCTTTTGGTTCTAGTATTATAATGGGAATGTAAATAAGTACTTGGTGGGAGAAGGGGACTGAAAGAAGGAAAAATGAGATTGAAATGTGTAAATGAAAAAATAGCAAACACTAAAAACAAGTGGTGATCCTCTGATCTTATTCAACTATCTTGAGAAAACCAGGTGTATATGAAACACAAACTCCTAATAGCCATGTGAGAAAATGATCAAATTCATAACAAAGAAATGAAAACGAAGACAAGTATATAGCATCGCCTAATACTCATTAGAATGCAAACATGGCAGGAAACAAAGGACAAAATTTGATGTTGGGGGGGGCTAGCAGGGAAATAGGCATTCTAATACATTATTAGCATTCTAATACTAATCCAGTAGTGGATTATAGAGTGATACAAACATTTTGGAGAACAGTATGGCAAACATGGGTAGCTAAATTGCATAACAGTTAAATTTTTCTTATCAATAAGTGATTTAGAGCATTTTTATATAATTAATATATTTTTAATCACAGAATTATAGATTTAGTGCCAGAAGTGACCTTATCATTTTAACAGTGTCATTTCCTCAACATTCTATTCCAATTCCCAGATGTTGTGGGATTAAAGTGGAAAGTGCTATATCTGTCAATATAAATCCTACCTAAATAGCTTTCTAGAAATTTAGGGGCCCAGAAAAGAAAGGGGTCTAAAATCTGAATACTAGAAGTAATGATAGTTTTTGAAGAAACAGTTTAGGTTGTTCTTTTAACTTAATCTTTTAATTTTTAGCACCTATGAATAAGCAGTACCTTATACATAGTAGGTGTTCTCTATAAACATACATACATATATGTACATATACATACACACACACACACATATATATAATCTATATTGAATTGAACTCCCGGCTTTTTTTTTTTTTTTTGCTGAGGCAATCGGGGTTAAGTGACTTGTCCAAGGTCACACCGCTAGGCAATGTTAAGTGTCTGAGACCAGATTTGAACTCAAGTCCTCCTGACTTCAGAACTGGTGCTCTATGAAGGGATTTTTATTGAAATGGTTGATTTTTGTAACAAGGTGGAAATATAATAGTTAAGATTCATGTAGCACATTAAGGTTTGCAAAGTGCTTTACAAATATCTCTTTTATCCTCATGAAAACTCTAGGATGCTATTATTTTTCTCATTTTGCAGATGAGAAAACTGAAATAGATGGAAGTCAAGTGAATTGGTAAAGCAAATTGCCAAGAATCATATGGCTAGTAAATGTCCAAAGCTGGATTAGAAATTAATGTCTTCTTGACTTCAGGTCCAATGATCTATCTTTTGGTCCTCCTATCTGCATCACCACTTGTACATTTCCCTATTCTGCTCTTATAGTAGAGTGTCAAAACCTTCTTTGTCTGATATTTTGAGTGTGCAGCTAGGTGACATAGGACAACTGCCCTGTAGAGAGTCTGCATCTGGGAAGACTCTTCTGAATCAAACTGAGTCTTAGACATTTACTAACTGTGTGGCCCTAAACAAGTCACTTTACCCTGTTTATCTCAGTTCCCTCAGCTGCAAAATGAAGTTGAGAAGGAAATGAGTCATACATGGCTGAAACTCAACAACAAATTTAAATTTCTCATAAGTGAGGTTCAGACCTTGGACTTCATAAATTCCAGTCACCTTGATGCCTTAAAACTCCATTTCTGAGTTGACAGATCCATATCATTACCTGTTTGGCCAATAGTTCCACTGGAAATAGGTGGGAAGGAGGAGAATACTGAAGAAAAATAACATATAGAATGCTTACCAAGTCAGTCACCAGGAGATAGTCCTTACAATTTCCAAAGGCTTGGTTCAGGAGTATTTGGCAAACAGTTAAACCAGGGCCAAGAAACATGAGCAATTCAAAAAACATCCAATAGAATCTGTGAAACTCAACTTTGCTCAAAGGCAACTGGGAGTCATCTGCTAATCAAGCCTACTTCTTCCATGCAGACCTGATGACCATCAGCTGGGATTAATCCTGTTAGTTTTCTATGAGAGAAGGGTAAGCAAGTTGACAATCTACGATCTCAAGTAGGGATGAGAGTAATCAGAACATAAATGAGTTTACATCAAAGTTTAACTCATGCTCCACTTTCTAAGGAAAGCCACTTCCAATTCTGTTTTTGTTTTTTTTTGTTTTTTTTGCTGAGGCAATTGGGGTTAAGTGACTTGCCCAGAGTCACACAGCTAGGGAATGTTAAGTGTCTGAGACCAGATTTGAACTCAGGTCCTCCTGACTTCAGGGCTGGTACTCTATCCACTGCGCCACCTAGCTGCCCCCAACCACCTAGCTGCCCCCGCCACTTCCAATTCTAACTCATTGTTTATAATCTCTCCTTCCTATCAAATTATTATGTCTATATCTGTTTATATGTTGTATCCTCTTGAAAAAATGTAAGCTCCTTGAAAGCAGGAACTCTTTTTCCTTTTGTCTTTATAGATCCAAAAAGAGGATGTGCTTAATTTAATTTTGTTGGATTATATAATATTGGAATAAAGTAACTACATTAGGTGGGTCATTTACAGAGGCAATGAAACAAAGAAATGGTATGTGAGAGAATGCTTTTTACCCTTTTATTTTCTTTTTATACTAAATACTTATTTTTTTAAATTTCTTAAATGCCAAATTGGGCAGCCTTTTCTGTCATGTTTTTCTTTCTTTTTTTTTTTAAATTAAAGCTTTTTATTTGTATAACATATGTATGGGTAGTTCCCCAGCATTGATCTTTACAAAGCTTTCCATTACAACTTTTACCCCCAGTCCCCTCCCCTCCCCTAGATGGCAGGAAGTCCACTACATGTTAATAATGTTGAAATACTTGACAAGTTGTGCAAGAAAAATCCTATCTACAAGAAAAAAAAAGAAAATCAGAGAAAGGAAGCACAATGCAAGCAAACATCAATAGAGAGCATGAAAATGTTATGTTGTAGTCCACATTTCATATTCCTCTCTCTGGGTGTACATGGCTTTCTTCAGTGAACAATTGGAAGTGGTTTGAAACATTTCATTGTTGAAGAGAGTCATGTCCATCAGAACTGATCATCATATAATATTGTTGTTGCTGTGTATAATGTTCTCCTGGTTCTGCTTGTTTCACTCAGCATCAGTTCATGCAAGTCTCTCCAGACCTCTCTGAAATTGTCCTGCTGGTCATTTCTTACAGAGCAATAATATTCCATAACATTCATATACTATAATTTATTCAGCCACTCTCCAATTGATGGGCATCCATTCAATTTCCAGTTTCTAGCCACTACAAAAAGGGCTGCCACAAACATTTTTGCACACGTAGGTCCCTATCCCTCCTCTATGATCTCTTTGGGATATAGGCCCAATAGAAACACTGCTGGGTCAAAGGGTATGCACAGTTTGATAACTTTTTGAGCATAACTCCAAATTACTCTCCAGAATGGTTGGATCCGTTCACAGTTCCACCAACAATGTATCATATACTAAATACTTATTGAATACATGGCAAAATCCTTTCTCAACAAGCTAACATGATTAAATGGAGAAGGACTTCTTAGATCACTAGCATAAAAGAAATGACTGATTCTAGAAAGTATAACATTAGAACAATAGTTCTTAAAAGTATAGTCCAAACATCCCTAGGATCCTCTCAGGGAGTTTGTGGAGTCAAAACTATTTTCATAATAATATTAAGATATTATTTGCCTATTAAAATGCACCTCCTTTTTCCTACTCTATATCTGTGTGAGGCTGAATTTTCTTGATATATTCTAACCAGAATACCAAATCACAGTAAATTGAGATCAGTAACAGATACAAGAATCAAGGGGTCTTCTATTAAGCCAGAAATTAGAGAAATTTGCAAAAATTACATAAAACAATGTCACACATCTCACTAATTTGTTTTGAAAACTATAGTTATGTTTCCTTAAAATGTTACTTATATAAACACATAGTGAATGTATTTATTATTACTATTTTTGAAAGAACGATATTTTAAAAACTATTTTAATCTCTGCTACAGTAAATATCAAAAGATATAACCCACAAAACAAATGCTTCTTGGGGGCCTCAATAATTTTTTAGAATGTTTACATTCCAAGACAAAAAAGTTTGAGAATTGCTGCTGTAGATTAACACTTTCTCATGGTGATAGTAGCTGATGAGAATTCAAGTCTAAGCTGTGTCGCATGCATGACTGCTCTTAACCTGCCTGTGCATGGGCCTCTGACTCCCTCTTGGCCTCTCAGCTGTTGTGGCCAGGCTCCATTAGCAAAGAGATATGCAGAAGTCACACAGTAACTGAACCATGAATGCAAAACAGCACATCCTGATTTAATCAAGAACATATTTCTCCATGCATTTTGTAAACATGAAGAACACAATCCTACCTGCATAAGGTATTAAAATCAACTCTCCTACTTTCATGTTAAAAATGATGCTAAAGACAATTATATAAATAGGAAATTATGGGCACTGCAAGTTCCTTTCAAGAGTAAACCATGATTTCTAAGTGGATGGTGTAAGAGGAAAGATGATGCTATTTGGTATGGCTGTAACAGAAACCAGATACAGAATAACAGCTCATTGCTATAATTTGCTGCCTTTTTTCTTCTACCCTATGCCCCCTCTTTCCAATTTTCTCCCCACAGTGCCCCAGAAATTGAATTACAAAAGATATCTGGCATAGTTTTAAGATGACTGAATGTACATTTAAAAGCAATCATGATGCTTATTTTCATTCCTGTTAATGTAATCAGTGTATGCATGAATGTTTTTGGGAGTTTGAGACAAAATAAAAAGAAACTTTTTTAAAAATGTGTTTTTGTAACTATTGCAAACTGAGAGTTGAAACCATGGATTTCTGTCTGGCTCAAAATCAGCATTACTTCACAGACTTTTTAAAAAAACTTTTGAAGTTTCTCTGGGGAAAAATGTGGCTTTGGTTGGAAAGTGACTTCTTGAGTGGAGATTTAAAAGAGTGCCAAAGGCAGTTAAGTTCATTTATCCCCAAGTACCATAGAGTTTGCAGCTAGTCACTGTACATATATTGGGAATGGAGTTGAATGAAATTTCATTCATTCATTAACTCATTTGTTGAACAGATAGTGAACACCTCATGTATATCAAACGTTATATTGGAGACTGGGAGAAATATTAACTTTAGATGAAATATAATTCTTGCCATCAATGACTTTTCACTCTCTGAGAGGAATAAGGCATCAGCACAGCTATGAATATAGGCAACATTGTATAATAAATGTGTAAGAGAGCTACAAAATAAAATTCGGGGTTATGTTGGAGGGAAAAGCCATTGTTGACAAGAGGGATCAGAGAAATTTCTGTTACTTAGTCCCTGTGTGAATGGATGAATCATTTTACTTTTCCAAACTTCAGTTTACTTGTCTATAAAATAAACATGGGGAGTCACTTTTGTAGATCACCTAGAAATCTTTTGTACTTCTCAATATTACGATCCAAAGATTTCACAGAAGAGGCATTTAAATAAGATTTTAAAGGATCAGTAGGAATTCAACAGTCAGAAGGAAAGTATTCCAAGCATAAAGATCAGAACAAATATCTACAGAGAAAAAAAGAATTGGGTATTTACAAAAAACAGAGAGTAGTTCAATATGGCTTTATTACACATAAGGGAATAATATGAAATAAACCTAGAATACAATGAACACATGCTGCTTTGATCAAGATCATGCTACTCAAAGCATTTTATAAAAAATGAGGACCTCCCATTAAATATTAAAATATCTCTTCCACTTCTGTGGAATTTTTACTGAACACTTCTACATATAAGGGGTAAAGGAAGAGAAGCACAGATTGTGGAAGGAATTTTATGTCAAGTAAAGGAATTTGGATATTACTTGGAAGGCAACAGGGAAATATCAGTGTTTAAGCCAAGAATGAAGCAAGCAAATCTATGCAAAATGCAGATATTCTGCTATCTGCAAGAAGGATATGAGAGGAGAAATAGAGACAGACAAACCTCTAAGAATGGTTTTTCAATAGTTGAGGTGAAGGATTGAAAAAGCTCCATATTCAGACAGTTGTAGTGGGACAGGTATTAGAAAGAAGTGGTTCTTCAGGAGATGATGCAAAAAATGGAATTAAAAAAGATTTGGCAACTAATTGAATATGAAAATTGAGAGGAAAAATTACAAAATAATCCCAACATAACTAGTGGATTGATGGCATCAGAAACAAAAATAGGGAGGTGAAAATAAGGAATAGAATTAAGGGGAAAGGTATTAAGCTGGGTTTGGAACACTAAGTTTCAAGTACTGGTTAAACATTTTGGTGGGGATATGGGACTGAAACAGAGACACAGATTTTGAAGTCATCAGCATGAAGGTGGTAATTGAAGTCCTAGGAGCAAATGTTATTGTTAAAGAAAAGATAGATAGTAAAGGATAGACTTTGGAAAAGGAATAAAGAGACAGAGAAAGAGGAATTAGACAAGCAGGATCGTGAGGTAGAAAGAGCTTTAGAGGTTTTTTTCTCTAAACTGATCATTTTAAACATGAAAAAACTGGAACCAGAAAGTGACACAACATGCCTGGATGCTTACGTCTGATTTTCTCACAATGTTTTATTGCACTCAATTCAGGTCAAGTATTAAGTTTTTTTCCTCTTCAGGAAGATTGGGTTTATCAATCTATCTAAAGGTGATGTGTCTGAGGAACTGATACACACCAACCAACCTTTTGTGACACAGATAAGCCATAATGTCTATTTCTTAATTTAAAATTAAAGGCTCACCTACCAAGGCTAATATTAAGAGCTGATGTGTATGCAATGTTTAAAAACTGCAAAATCCACAAAGCGCTTTATTTATATTTCATTTGAGTCTCACAATAGTCCACCATTGCATCTGGTTATTTGCCAAGCGTTCTTTTCCCTGGAAGGGTAGACGGAAGAGATATTTGGCTAAAATTTTGATTGCCAGAGAAATTTTGGTGGTAGGCTGGACAGAGAGCCTCCAAACTGGGACAATCTAGCATCAAGTCCACCTTCTGAGACATACTTTTTGTGTGATCCTGCACAAGTCACATAACCTTTTAGTGTTCTAAGCCAGAAGTGTCCAACACCCAGCCCACTATCCACATGAGACCTACAACACTTCAGAATGGCCCAAACCAGATTAAAATGTAAATGAAAAATATTTAACAAGAATATAATAAAACACAGCGAATATCACATTTTAAAAACTCAATCAATATGTGGCCCACAGGAATTTTTATGTATGGTTTTGTAACCCCTATTTCTATTTGATTTTGATAACACAGCCCTAGGCAGTGTTTAAGGTTATATAAACTGTCGGTAGAAGGAATTTCCTCATTTTGGAGGATCTTGTGATTAATAAAATCACAAGTCTGTTCCTTAGTCCTTGATATCCAGTTAAAATGTTGCTTTTCATTAAGGGGATGTCTGTTGTTCAGTTATTGTCAATTATGTCCAATTCTTTGTGACCCCATTTTAGGGTTTTCTTGGCAAAGATACTGGAATGATTTGCTATTTCCTTCTTCAATTCATTTATAGATGAGGAACCGAGGCAAACAGGGTTAAGTGACTTTCCCAGAGTTACACAGTTAAAAGTGTCTGAGGCCAGATTTGAACTCACAAAGTTTTCCTCATTCTAGGCCCAACACTCCATCCACTGTACTACCCAACTGCCCTATTGGGAATGCCCATGCCTAGAAATTTGATTATCATGAGAACAAAACATTATTTTTTTCTGATAGTAGTGGAAAGAATAAAACGCTATTTTTTTCTGATAGTACTGGAAAGAATAAAACAATAGTTTTTCTGATAGTACTCGAAAGAATACACAGATAAACCATAATGTCTATTTCTTAATTTAAAATTTAAAATACTATTTTTTTCTGATAGTACTGGAAACAAACACATTATGACTCTGTCTCTCCATTTTTTCAAACTGGGTGCTTACAAATGTAGAATTCTGACTGGCCATAAGAGCATGCTCACCCTCGGAAGCTACCTGGGGCCTTTCCTTGAACAATGTTTACATGGGATTTGGGGACATCCACTTGGAGCTGGTATCTCTGGTGATTCTTTATTGTAATGTAATCTGACACTATTTAAATGAAAGCAACATTTTGAAATTGTGCTTCTTCTGAAAGAAATAAAGCAACACAGAAACTGATGAATCAGCAGTGTTGCTTTTATTGTTTTAAGTCTGAAATTCCATCTGTCAGCAGCTGCAATGTATCCATCACACTGGAGAGAAAGTGAGCGAATAGCTAGGGGGGAATGTTCTAGGCACCCAGAAGCATTGTCTGGCACTGGTTGGAGTCAGCTCTGGACTACCTCCTGTAAAAACCCCTTGGTTTTTGTGATTTTGTTCTCCCCTGCCTTCCTCTAACATGTCTGGCCCCCTCCTTTCTCATTTCTTGACATAATCAATGTCCTACTCTCTTTGCATTGATGTTTTTCAGCTCTTTTCTGGATCCACTTCTGTCTCTACTCTGTTACTTCATCAGATCTATAACCATTGGCTATCATCTCTATGCAAATAAATCCCTGTCCCAATCTACTTCCTGAAATCAAGTACCATATCCCCAACCATTCACTGGGAATTTCTAACTGGTTTGTTTCGCCACTCCCCCCCACTAGAAATTTCAAACTCAATAAATCCCAAATAGGAGATATCACCTTTTTCCACCAACTCTGCATCTTTTCTGAACTTTAATATTTTTGTTGAAGGCCCCTCCAGCCTTCCAGTCACCAAGGTCTCCAACTTTGGAGTCATCCTCTCTCCATTATCTTTAATTTCCAATTCATGTTCATATCTTGTCATTACTACCTGTATCATATATCTTTCATCTCTCCCCTTCCTTTTCTCTACTCATCAGACACCATTCTAGTCCAACCATTTACTTGATCTATTACTACAGCCTCCTAATTGGTCCCTTGTATTCAATGTCACTTCATTTCAAACTAGTCTTCAATCAAATTGATAAGTTATAAAACAGAGATTTGACCAAGTCACCTTTATAGCCCTTTACAATCTGGCCCCAGTCTAACTTTTTAGGTTTATGGCTCATTATTTTGTGGGTCCACTCAAACTACCCTTGTTATTTTCTTAGTTGACATTCCCTCTCATCTTTGTGCAATTATATGGAACCTACTTTCTCCTCCCTTTGCCTCTTGGAATCTTTAAGTTCTTTCAAAGCTCACCTCCCATGCTGCCTCCTACACAAAATCTTTCCTAATTCCCCACTGCCCCCAGCTGCTAATGGCTCTACTACCTTACATTCATTTTGTGTTATTTTTTCTGTACAATGTGTGTGCATATTGATAGAATGTAAGCAGCTTGAAGGCAAGGACCACATCATTTTTATCCTTGAATCTTTTGCATATAACAGGCACTTAATACATTTGATTGTATTATAGAATTGACTTAAAATTTTAGGTGGATGAAAGACTTATAGAAGAAAAGAATGTTCTCCTCAAAAGGGCTAGTATGTATTTTAAATGTGCAGCAGTCCCAAAGCAGTCTGATCCACAACAGCTACTGTTATAAAATAATCATCCTACCAAGAGATTCTGTTTCCCCTATCAATTCAAATGATAATAGGGTCATACTGAGTTCATCCAATTTGTAACTAAATCTGAGTTATTTTTTTTTAGGAAATAGGAAGATAATTTACATATTTCAGCATTCTTATATGCTTAGCTTACAAAATTAATGATAGGATATTAAGGAAAAATAATATACATAAATGTTTAAATCCTGGACAAATTTAAGGTTTAACAAGCAGATAAATAAGAAAATAAGGAAGGCTCAGCTTCCATACCTTCTTTACAAACCATCTGTGCTCCTTCTGTCACTAGTTAATTTACTCTATTAAAAAGCAGCAATTTGATTTTGACAGTGGTCATCATTAAAATAGGAACAAATTAAGTTTTCCAAGGAAAGGAGGAAGTAGTTGAATGAACAAGGTTATAGCTAATCAGATTTTGGTATTATGAATGCCCCACTGTGATTCAATTCAGATACATGTAACAAATAATGAGACAGTGAAGAAGTTCACTTCTATGCTAAAACTTACTTATTCTTTCAGATGATTTCTTTTTCTTTATAATAGGACTTATTTAATCATCAATGATCTATTTGTGTCAAGAAATGTCATGAAATGTATCTGCCCTTGTTACTCTTACCCCCTTTAGGAGGGCAATGGAAGATTAACAAGAAACTGGTCCCAACTGCTATATATAAAATCCAGCATAGTCAGTTAACAAGCATTTATTAAATACTTACTGTGTGCCAGATCTTATGTTAAGCACTGGAGATACAAAGAAAGCAAAAATGAGAGATCTGACCTCAAGGAGCTTACATTTTTAATCCAGGAGACAACATATGTACATGCAAAAGATATATTCATAAACTTAAGGCAATCTCATAGGAGTGTCATTAGCAGTTCAAGGAGAAGAAAAACTAACTACAAATGGAGACATTTGAACTAAACCTTGAAAGAAACCAGACAAACCAAGAAGAGAAGGTGAGAAGAGAAAGCATCACAGATAGCAGGTGGAATATCCCCAGGGAACAACAAGAAAACCAGTGCTGCTGTATGGTAAATAATAATAATTGATAAAATAGCTAGCATTTATATAATGCTTACTAGTTACCAAGTACTTTAGAAACATTACCTCATTTGATTTACACAATAACCTGAAGTAGGAGTTATTATCCCCATTTTATAGTTGAGAAAACAGAGAGAAATGGAAGTTAAGTAATATGCTCAGTCACACATACATTTAATAAAGATCTGAAAATAGATTTGACCTCAGGTACAGCAATCAGTCTCCCTCTGTCATCTAAGGTAGGTAAATGTTATATGCATCTTGGACTATGTGTTAGGGAGTAAAATATATAAAAACTGGAAAAGTGTCAAGGTTTTAAAGCCCATTAAGATTTTACATTTGATCCTAAAGGGAAAGGGAAAAGGGAACAGAAAAAGAATTTATTTTATTGAGTAGGGGTAAGTGACATGGTTGGATAGAATAAAGTCTTTAGAATTAGAACACCTAGATTTTATTTCTGGTCCCAACACTCAATCATTGTGTGACAATGGGCAACCCATTTGATATTTCTGAGCCTTAGTCTCTCATTTGTAAAGTAGAAATAATGATACTTTAACTATTTACTTTACAGGATTATTGTGAAAAAATACTTTGAAGACCTTAAAAAGCTCTATGAATCAAGTTATAATTTATTGTTCATTAAAACTATTAAATATTAATAAAGGATTGTATTTATTATTGATAACTTAAATAATTATTAATGATCAGTACTAATAAGACATGAGATAGAGCAGAAAATAAAACCACATAGGCCCTTTAAAACCATATCCTAATTGTCAATACCCTAAAAATGTCAATAATATGAAAAATTATAGTAATTTTGGCTTGACCCACTCTTAGAATCTATGTTATTTGCCATCATTTTATCTAGGTTTGCACATTGACACATTTTCTTAGACTCCTACTAGCCCCCAAGGATCATTTTCATGAAATTGTGACATACTTGAATAAATTATTCAGAATGAATATAATGAAATATTATATCAGTGAACATTATAAATATAAATAATACAAGAAAATGTTAAATAAGTGATCTAAAGTTAGAACAGAATCATAATAATATATGCATTAACTATGTATATTACAATATTGCATAGCTTACAATATATACAAATATATTACAACATAATGCCTCTTTCTCTCTCTCTCTCTCTGAGTTCTATATATGTGTGTATCTCTGTCTTTGTCTTTTTCTCCTCCATAGGTATGTGTGTAAGTACTAATTTAAACTCTCTGAGTCTATCTTTGCTCATCTTCCTGAGTTTAAATACAGCCTCAGATATTTACTAGCTATGTGATCCCAGGCAAGTCACTTAATCCTGTTTCCCTCAGTTTCTTCATCTGTATAATGAGCTGGAGAAGAAAATGGCAAACCACTCCATTATTTTTGCCAAGAAAACCCCAAATAGGGTCACAAAGCACCCAAACACACAAACCCACACAACACATTACCCACCTTATAGGGATCTCTTGAGGATCAAATGAGAGGGAAGTTTTCTTTGAAAACTAGTGAGAACTGTGTTAATGTTGGTTATCATTATGACACTTAAGACAAAATAAAAGAAAGCCAAAGGATCTTCTGTAGGGAGGAGGACAAATTCTTTAACAGAGTGATAACATCGCTTGCTAGTCCGATTTACTTTACTGGCATAATTGAAGCAGTGTCCTGTAGAAGGGAGAGCACTGATGCAGAGCCCAAAGGCCTGGGGACAAGCCCAGCTCTGGGACTTATTGTCTATGTGACTCTTACTTCTCTGGGCTTCAGTTCCCTTATCAATAAAATGAGGATTTGAACTAGATTAGCTCAAGGATCCTACTCAACTCAAAATCTAATGACCTATAGAAATGGCTTTCCTTCTTTGCCCTGATTCCAGTTGGGATGAGAAATGATTCAAACTTCACAGTACTAGAGTAGGGATTTTAGAATAGGGAGGGAGCTTAGAAATCATCCACCAACCACTACCTCCCAAAGAATCCTTGACAAATTGTCATTTAACATCTGCTTAAAATGATGCAATAACTATACATATATTCTATTTCTTAAGTATTCTAACATAATTATCATGTAGTGGATATCCTGCCATCTAGGGGAGGGGTGGGGAGTAGGGGGGAAAAATTTGTAACAGAAAGCTTTGTAAGTGTTAATGTTTAGGAATTACCCATACATATATTTTGCAAATAAAAGGTATTAATAAAAATAAAAAATAAAATAAAAAAGCATAAAAAAACATCTGCTTAAAAACTTGCACTTCCTCCCAAGGTGGCCTTTTCCACTTTGAACTATCTGTGACTTTTATGGAGAGTTTCCTTTTACCACTTCGACATTCCCAGATTTTCAGCTTTTTCTTGAGCATCATCATTTGATTCTATCCTTTACCCAGATTCTGGCCACTGAGACCAAACAGAACAATTTAATCCCTTTTTCATGCAACAATACTTTATATATTTGTGACTATTCTGAGTCAGTTAATTCTGGATAAGTCATAAAGACTGTAGAAATAATAATCTTTTTGACAAATAATAAAATAGCTCACAATTCTAGGGGAGCTGGTTAGTTCTTTTGTTCAAGTTAGTCAAACTGTCTCTATATGACATGCCTTTGCATCAGTGACGGAAGGATCTCTAGATGTTCTTTCCTATCTTCTGATATATCTTAAAAAATCTATTCCCACTTTCTGTCAAGGATGTCACCATTCTTCTAGTCATCTAGGTCCACAGTCTCAATGTTTTCCCAAGCCCCTCACTTTCCCTTTCTGCTCCCCCTATACTCAATCAGAAGCCATTTCAATCTCCATAACTTCTCTTGCCTCTGTCACACAGAATCTTAATTCAGTTCTGTGGCATCTTTTGCCTAGACTATTTTAATAGCCTTCTAATAGATCACCCTGTCTTAGATCTCTTCCCTCTTAAATCTATCCTCTAGGTAATAACTAAGACACAGATGTGACTATATCACTCCCCTGATAATAAACTTCATTGACTCTCTACTATCTCTGTGGTCAAATATGGAATCCTCTTTTTATCATTTAAAATCTTTCATTATCTGGTTTCAACCTATCTTTCCAGGCTTATTATACATTATTCCCTGTCAAGCACTCTCTGTTCCAGTTAAACTGCTGTCATTTCTTAAATACTCTATTCTACTCATTTCCTCACTTTAAGCCTTTGCAAAGGCTGATTTACATTTGCAATTTACTCCTTCAACTCTCAAACACCTTTCCAAGCTCAACTCAAATGCCACATGCCTTCTAAGTAGGTTTTTTTTTTTTAAATTTCTCTCTCTCCAGTTACAGTCCTTTCTTTCTCAAGTTCCCTTGCATTTATTGTGTGTATACATATATGTGCATTTGCACGTGTGTATATATGTATGTGTATGCATGTGTGAATGTGCATGCATATATGCATGGTGCTTATGCATATTGTGTATTGTAATGTATGTGTATATTGTGTATGTATGTGCATATTCATTATCTATGTATATGTATATGTATTTGTAGTGTAAATGCATAATGTGTACAGGTGCGCATTATATATGTGTGCTGTATGTATGTGTAGTGCATGTGTTTATAAACATACATGTGCATGTAAATATATGTATATGTATATAAATATGTATATGTGTATATGTATAAGTGTATGTGTATGTGCATGTATTGTGTATTGTGCATTTATGTATGTATGTATATGTGTGTGTATATACAAATTGTTTCTTGCAATAGAATATGAACTCATTGAAGGTAGGGACTGTTTCATTTGTGTCTTTGTATTCCTAGAGCCTCAGGCAGTAACTGGTATATAGTTGGCACTTGAAGCCTTATTGACTGATTGATAATATAAAGTACAAGCCAAGAAATTCCCTCAAATTTTATTTTTATTATTGTGGACAGCCCAAAGCTCATGGATTCCCAAGGTTATAATTTGTTTTGGAATATTCAGAGACTGTACAATGATATATTTTTTTCTTTCATGAGGGAAATCTTATGCTGTAAATTTACCGTTTAACGATTCCAATTTGGGGTATACTACAAAAAGTTTTTTTAAACACACTACCCATTTCCTGTCCTTCTGCCTGTTCAAATTCTCCAAGGCCCAAATATAGTACTGTTTCTGCCATGAAGCCCTATTGCCTTCTCTAATCCCTGCTTCCCAAACTAAGTCACAACCCCATATGGGGTCTGGTAACTGAATTTTGGGGGGTCGCAACATTTTGATTTATTATCAGTAAATGCTTGATTTGTAAACCTATTTTATATAACTATATACTCAGAGTTACACAAAACTTTCTCAGGCAAAAAGGGGTCACAAGTGGAAAAAGTTTCAGAAGCTCTGTTCTAATCAACACTGAACTAAGGCTCTCTTTTCTGAGCTCCTGTCACATTCATCATCTGTACTATCCAAGTTAGAATTTGTTCTCTATCAGTTCACATCTGTTAATCTTAACTCCTCAGTTCTATTGCAAGATTCTTGGGGTTGGGGATCAGGTCTTTTGCAATGGAGCATTACAACAGAGTCCTGGATACCTTGTAGGTGTTAAGTCAATTGTAGAGTGATTCATTGATGTTTTTCCTTAAGCAACTTATTAAGTGTGAAAGGAATTCTAAATGAACCAAAATGCTACATCATACTGAACTTGACTTGAGTACCATCATTGACTTCTGCTCCTTAGCCTGGCTGAAACGAGCTGTCCATTTCTAAGGCTGTCCAAGTAAGGGCAAAAGAATAAATCTAAATCCATTTAAATTCACTTCTCCATGAAGGTGATAGATGGTTCCCCAACTAAAACCAGAGACCTCCTGTGATCTTTTATTTGCTACTTCATTTTTTTAAGGGGAGAATGTATTAAGTATCTTTTAACTGTTTACCAGCAGAAGGGCAAAGATCAGATTACCAGCCCTAAGTGATTCATCTTTTCTTCCAAATTAAAGCCATGTGTACACAAGGTCCTATGTACACACCAGTTCTTTTTTTTTTTTAATCCATTCAATGAATTCAGGCATTGGGAAAAAGGGACAAAGGCTTTGAAGAAAAAGCCACAGAATTGTTAGATGCAGAGCATTTTCTAGCACTGTGAATTGAGCCTTATTCCAGGCTTCAGATTACAATTAAAATGTTTCTGCAAAAAATTTCCAATTCATGAACAGTCAGTGGAATTTTTCTCAGGCCTTGGAAAATGTTTCTCTTTTATGAAATTTTGACCATTAATATATCTTTGAAAATATTTGTGGGATTTCTGAGTAGAGGGAAAATGAAATCTTTCATGGAAGAAAACATTTATTAAATAAATTCAAAACTGTGATTAAATAGTAAATATAAAGTATTGTTATTAGTAAAAGGGATTAGAATTGTACTATGTATGATCGGCATAGTGAAATTCAGGATGAAGAAACTCCATCTATTTATACAAGTTGACACCTTTTCTGCAACTAGCTGTTTTTGAGGTTCCTGAATCATTGAGAGGCTAAATCTATATCATATAATCAATAGCCATCAAAACCTGAACTTGAACTCCAGTCTTCGTGGCTGTGAGCCTCCCTCTAATTATTATTGTTGTTATTGGGTTCATGGTTCGGGACCTAGATAAGAAGATATTCCTCTTCCAAATAAATCACAGAACTCAAGATCTGGAAAGGGCTTCAGCAACTATTTGGTTCATTTGAAATGAAACAAGGCCATAGCATATAGAAATAGAAACTATTTTTAAGTGGGATGCTTGTTAACTTGACAAAATGAAAGTGGAACCCATAAGCATTTTCCCCTTGAGTTCTATGATGATTTTCAAACTGAGTTCTCTGTATATTGGACTCTTTTGTTTCAAGTGCTCCGGTAGATTGGCCAGAGAGGGAGGAACACTAACACTTTTGAATATCTGAACTCCATTTTGAAAAGGAAATTTAATGACTTAAGGGGCATGAAGCACTGAAAGAGTATATTAAAAATGGGGTAGGAGGAACTAAATTAGTCCATTGGCAATGCAGTTTGACAATGGATCCTTCACAGCTGGGAGGCTCTGAGGGGAGAGAATTTAATTAAATATTTGACATGATGGAATAAAATGAAAGACAGGGAGAGCAGGGATTGCTGTGCTTCACAGGGCACAGGAAAAATAGCTTCTGGGAACAACAATCTGAGTAAAAGGGAAGAAACAGGGCAGAGGCAAATATTCTGAATTCTGTGAATTTTAGTAAGGACAATCTATGCTTTGCTCAGACCATAACTTTAGAATTTGTATTTATAATATTTCTTGGGCAGTGAGGTGGTACAACAGAGAGTGCTGGGGCTGGAATCAAGAAAACTTATTTTTTTAAAAAAATTCAAATCTGGCTCAGAACTATGTAACTTGTTTACCTCAATTTCTTTATTAGTAAAATGAACTGGAGAAGGACATTTTAATTCATAAAATACTAAGTAAAAAAAAGCCTTGAGTAAATGCTAACCTGTGTCCTGCAGTGGTGTCAAACTCAAATATAAACAAGGGCCACAATCCAAACATAAGAATTTCTGTGACCACATATTGACTTAGTTTTAAAATGTAATGTTATCTAGACTTTATTGTATTTTTATTTATTTTATTAAATTTCCCAATTACATTTTAATCTGATTTGGGGTATATGTGACAACATGTGGAGTGTTTGATCCTCCTGGTATACATTATAGAAAAGCTTTATACTTGGAGACTGACTGAGAATTCAGCCTTAACAAACTCAGACCATTTACAAAGTTAGTGACAGTGGATATTGTCCAAGACTTGGAATTAGGAAGACCTGAATTCGAATCCTCTCTTAGACATTATTTGTGGGAACATGGACATGTCAAGCAACCTCTCTCAACTCTATTTTACTGCAAAATGTAAATAATAAGGGTATTATGAAGCTATTTAAAGTCTTAAAATACTGGCATATTCATTAAACACATCCAAAATTAATCTTAGGAAACTTTATATCTATGCCCATAGTTTCTCCTGAATACTAAAAATAATAAACAAAACCAAAAAATGCTGCAAAAGCTGTTATTTTGGGCACATCATACCAGTAATGAAGGGAAAAATGATTGCTATCAGTCTAACAGCACAATCTTCCTCCTCCAGAGACCAGGATTATATTTTAAAAGCACAAATTAAGTAACCCACAGGTCTCTGGGTTCAAGTTACTATATTTTTTTGTTATTGTTTTATTGATGCCTTTTGCCTTCACATTCCATTTCATTTCCAAACATACTCCTCTCCCATTTCACCCTCATGGAACTATTTCCTGCAATGAAAATTTTAAAAGGGAAAAAAAACAGTTCAAAATCAGTTGACACATTGACTGAATGTGACAAACAATATTCAGTTCTCTATATTTCCTATCCCCTATTTCCCCAGTGAAAGAAAAGAGAAGCATTTCCTCAATTCTTCTCCTGGATCAAGTTTTGGCATTATAAGGATATTATTTAATTAATTTTGTTGTTTTTCCATATACTTTTGTAGTCATTTTATATAAAGTTTTCCTGATTTTATTTTCTTTAGTTTGAAAGAGTTCTTGTCTTTTAGTGTTTCACCAAATTCATTGTATTTGTAGTTTCTTGTGGTATTATAGTATTCCTTTACATTTTTCTATTATAATGCATTTAGCATTTCCTAATCAATAAGTATTTACTTTGTTTCTAGTCCTTTGTAACCAAATAATGTGTTTTCCAATGTATGTTGGATCTTTCTTTCTGTCCTTCATCTGTTTGGAATACATACTTAGGAATGGTATCTCTGATATAAATCTGATATTCATTACTTTTTCTGAATTCTTTCAAATTACCTTCTAAAATGAATAAACCAACTCACTGCTTCATCAACAAGTATTAGTGTGCCCATTTTCTCATAGCCCATCAATTGTTGGTCATTCACATTTTTATTATCTTTATCACTTTTTAAAGTTTAAGGTCAAACATCAGAGTGATTTTAATGTGTATTTCTCTTCTTATAAGTGATTAGAGCAATCTTTCAGCTAGTAATAGTTTGCAATCCTTTTGAGAACTGTTTTTCATATTCTTTGTCTAATTATCTTTTATTATTGCTATTATGCTTTTCTTTTCATGTATCTCCAACTGCCATTTTATGTTAAATTGCATGTCCTAAGATATCTTAAACCCAAGTACAAAACTGAATTATCTTTTCCCTTCAAGACTTCCCATCATCTAAATTCCCCTATTACCATGATGTAGTTTGTATTTTATAATCTTTCCTATTCTTTTATTAAAAATTCTTTCCCTAGTTTTTTTAAAAATCTTCATCTATTTTCTTTAATTTTTTTCTATCAATATGACCATTTCAATTTGTCACACATCCTTTTGGACCTTCTTATTGTATATGATGTAAGATAATTGCTTATCTTGTCTATTCTACTGCTTCACTTTTCTGTTTTTTAAACCATTATTAAATAGTTTTAATAAACATTGATTTATAATGTAATTTGAGGCCTAAAAGTGTTAGTAACCCTTTATTCTTAGTTTTAAGCAAGAATCAATAGCAACTAAATTCAATAACCTAATGTTTAATAAACCTAAGAACATAATATACTTGGTAAAGACTTCATATTTAGCAAGAATTCTTGGAAAACTAGAAAAAGTTTAGAAAAAAGATTATAGGCAATCATCTTATAAGTTGCTTTTTTCTTCCTTCAAAATGGTATTTAAAATTGAGATAAAGAAAACAGAACTAAATAATATAGCTCTCAAAACAAGAATTGATAGTAAATCCTAGAAATGAGAGAATGGTTATGTATGAAGTTATTTTCTATTAATTGTGACTCAGAACTAGTGAACTACATTGGCTGCCAAGGCAGCTGAATTTCTGCACTATTCTTTAATGGAAAACACTGTCCTAAGCTCTATAGCCAAGGCTTTACTATCTTCCCACCAATGCCTGTTACCTGAAGAATATACATGGCAAATAGCAAATCAAACCAATTTATCCAAGTCAGATAGCAGAACAGAAATCAAACAAAGTATACGTGGGAGAATATGCCAGATAACATACAATAAATGAGGTCTTTTACTAGGGCCAGGATATCTCCAAAACTCTCAAGATAATCCTAGATCTCATCCCTGGAGAAATTCCCTGAAATCTTTATTAGGTTAGGAACATTATCAAGTTGCTGGTTCTTCTGTTAGCTTCTTCCTACTTTTCTCTCTCCTTTCAAGATCCTCTCTATGAAGAGAATTTGGAAAATGAAAGACTAGAAATCTCTCTTCTCCCACACTCTGTTGCTCACATAGATTCAGATTACAGCATAATCAAACTCCACTATTAAGGAGAGTAATCTTTGAACTAAGGATTTCATGCATTGGAAATAATAGGAAGTCACTGGATCATGCTGAAAAGAACAGAGTATATATATATATAGGGAGCATGTAGAGAAGGGTGCAGACATATGTGCCCTTCTCCTAACACACATCTCACATATCTGTCCAAGAAACATGGTCATATATACTCTCTAGAAATTGAAAGCTTAGTGGAGATTGTATTGGAATGGGGAGAAACAAGGCAGAAAAAACAATTAAAAGGTGTTTTAATAGTTTAGGCAAACCTGTTTTAATAGTTTAGGCAAGAATTAACAAAGGACCTGAAATAGGGTTAAGAATGTATTATTGGAGTAAAGGGAAGATATTTGAGAGATTTTGTAAAAGTAAAAATATAAAGTGTTAAAAATCGATTGGACGTATGGGATAGATCAGGGTGACTCTGAGACTGTGAGCTTGGGTAACTGGAAGGATTGTGACAAAAGAAATTATTATTCATCTCTTACATTAATTATTAATATTGGGGAGATTCAGGATTTTCCCCTTCCCTGTTCTTTATCATCTATTAGGTCAAAATCAGCCCTAGAAAAACAGGAGTAATAATGAAATTATATTTTAAAATTCTTCTCAATCTTGTTCAGACCCCACCAAACTATGGAAGATAAATTTTGGTTAAATAGTAAAAATAATTTAATCTGGATGTATTGCAGACCATTGTATTCTCTTCAGCTTTGGAGGTAAGGGAGAATATCTTTTGTCTAAATTGGACAAGGCTGGGGGTGGTATGGGTATGAGAGTGACATAATCAAAGTCACATCCCCCAGCCTGTCAATAGAATAGGTCTACCTCTCACTACAATATTCATTCTTTCAATAATTGTTAACTAATCAGAGTTGATTACTATCTTTTGGGAATACCTACTCTTTCAAGGACATATAAATGTCAATAAGCCTCCATGATCTATCTTTGGTTTACAAGAGATGGCCAAACAACCATCCTTTTATTAATTATTTGCTAGCCATAATTAATAAAGAGGTTAATTACCTAGAAATTGTGTCTCTTTTAATTTTTATATGTCACATAGCTCAACTGATGGGGAATTGCAAAAAGGGGAAAGAGTTTGGAGAGAAAGAAAATGAGTACTGTTTAAATATGCTGACTCTAAGATAAGACTTAATCATTAATAAATATTCAGCCTCCCCCCATCCAATTACATCATATACATCATATAAGACAAAAGTTATAATCCAGATAAAATACTATAAGGAAATATGAATAATAAGGGATCCTTTTCACCAACTGGTTGCAAAAAAGGTAGGAAACAAAATCAGGGAAGTCTTATAGAGCAGATAGTACCTGAGCTGGGCCTTTAAGGAAGAATAGACCAAACTGTGAAAATGCATATTATGGGTACCAGGCCAGTCAGTTTGAATAAACAAATGTGAAAAAGTATAAGATAAGACTGAGCAACAGTGTGTAGTCCACTATGACAGAAATATAAAATATATGAAGAAGAACAATCTGATACAATTGGAATGGTGAGTTAGAGTCAGTTTGTAGAGGGCTTTAAATATAAGATTTATTTTATTCTGGGGGCAATGGGGAAATAAACAATGTTTTTTAGGTAGAGGACTAATGTGGGCAAATCACATTTTCAGATATACTTTGCCAAGTGTTTTGTGACAAAAGCATTAAATATAAACTATTACTATCACCATCATGTTTACATTCAGAATTTCTTTATTACATGCCAAGTAACTGATTAGAACAGAGGTCCTACAGACTCCAAAAGAAATTACGAATTCAAACCATTTCCAGTTTCTAATGTAAAGACAAAACTAAACTAAAGGCAACTGTAACAAAAAATTAACTGTATCATACATAATTTTTTAGCATTAGTTGTCACAAACTACCTTTTTAAAACCTCTATTTCCAAAGTTATTTATGTGGCAAATGACTTTGTGAAGCAAATTGATCTTTTTATTCTAAGGGGAAAACCATAAAAGTGATCAAAATTGGATTTTGGTAGCCTTGATTCAATTAAACAAATGAGATAGTCAAAGAAAGATGAATAATACAGTGTGATGTTCAATTCCCCTTCATTGGTCCCTCTCTACTTAATATTTCTGGCATTAGGTAAAGGCAGGCTATAAAGAATTGGATTGCTTTGGGTAGCAGGTGTTTCTTGCCAAGGACAGGCTGAATCAGACAGCTATAAGTTGCCTGAAGCATGTTGAATGGCATATGAACATAGATTCAATCTATGCTTATTTTATGTTGACTAAGACTGAATCATCACAAGTGCAGATTGACTCATTTTTCTTTGAAATTTTTTATCTAGAATTCACTGCTTTTTGAAACACTGTGCTGCCTGGCAAAGCTTACTTAAATACAAATGTTTTGTTCTTTCCTGTGAGACAATAGACTTCTCATCAGGATAGATACCCAGAGTGTGAGTACCTTAGAGACACTGACCAGAGCCAGTTTATGCAAGCCTCTTCTTGGCACTGCAGATAAAATTGCACATAATGAGCAGGAATAAATTATTATGACTGGTAACACCAGAGACTCATTGAACCATTACGTTTTCTGTGGAGGCATTTGCTAACTGGTTCTGTCTAGTGGATTTCAGAGATTGGACCTGTGATTTTGTGGATAGGGGAAGTCTTGGGTGAGGAAACTCTCCTATCTGTAGGTCAGCACCTTTTCTTCAATTTAGAATCAGAGTAGAACACGTATGCTTAAAGTAACTTGCCTCATTGAATGCATTTCAAAGGTGAAATTTGAACACATATCTTCCCAGATTAAAAATTCATTCTCTGTTCTTTATACCAGAATGCCATGTGATTTAGTTTAATTTTGATTTGTTCCACAAATGCCTCTGCCTTTACTTCAAGTGGAGTAATTTTGAACAATGAATGAATGAAAGAAACAGCATTTATTAAGCATTGATGTGCAAACAAAACAAAGCATTCTAATAAGAGGAGGCAACAAATAGGAGACTAGCAGCCATGGAAGAAAACTGATTTGGAAAGTTACAAGAATGATTTGTGGGGAGGGATAATAAATTGACACACCCATGTTCTATACCCTCACCTTGACTTCCAATTCCCTTTTTAGGTTTTTTATCCCAGGCTAGTGGATAAATTATTTTACTTTCTCTATCTCAGATTCTTGTTTCAAGGTCACATTGCCCTGTACACTCCCTTACTCCCTTGTCTTTTTGCTGACAATGCCTTGCCAAATTCCGACCATCCCATCTTCCACAAACTCCTGAATAGAGAAGGAGGAAATCATGAAACTGCTGATTAGGCTCACCACAAATTTATGTTACATAATCATTAATGGGCCTTGATCCTGTAAGACAGTCCTTTGTCAACTTATTATTCCTTTCATCACAGAAGCTCTTCCAAATCTTTACTCCTTCCTCATTTCTCCCATCCTTCCTTCCCCTTCCCCTTCCTCTCAGCTAAGGACCTCACCTAGTACTTCATACACACACACACACATACACACACACACACACACACACACACAAATGGGACTATTAGCCAAGAGTTCAATCTCTTCTTGTCTCATTACTCACTTTCCCACTATCTTCTCCTCCATCTAAATCTTATACAAAGAGGCAGTAACATCATCTCTATTTTACCTTTATCCCATTTCATTCTGTCATCTCTAGCAGATTATCACTCTACCATTCTCCCTCTCTCTCTCTTCATCAATGATTCTCCCTCCTGGCTATTTCTCTGCTGCCTACAACATGCCCATATCTCCGTCATTAGGATGTGAGCTACTTGAAAGCAGGAATCATGCTTTTACCTTTCTTTGTAACTCCTGCACGTAGCACAGGATCCAACCTTCAGACACATTAAGTACTTAATAAATATTTATTGGCTTACTAACCCCTTCCAGAAATAATGGTAGATATTGATATGATTATATAATTAGACATGCCAAAGAAATAGGGAATTGAAGTAAAGCATGATTGGGGGGTTTCCAAAATAGTGGAGCAGGTGAGGTAGTTACTGACCAGTGTAGCAGGGCCCCAGGGTGGAAGTTCTAGAGCCTCTCATTCCCCATAGGTATTTAAGGCTACATGAAGTAAAGGGGAGGAGGATTTGGAGAAGCTTGTCCTGCTGCTCCCCGTCCCCAGCCTTACCACTTCTGTTTTCTTCAGAAATTTTTGGTTTAGAACTGGAAGGGACTTTAGGCATCTCTTAAGTTAATGACCTTGTTTTAAAGATGAATGTGTAATAGAGGGCAAGGATGAATAGTAATAGTAGTAGTAGTACTAGTAATACTAGTAATGGTAATGTTACTACTAGTAGTAATAGCAGTGGTAGTAGTGCTAGTACTAGTCGTAGTAGCAGCAACAGCAGCAGTAGTAGTAGTAGCAATAGTAGTAGTAGTAGTAGCAGTAATAGTAGTAGTGCTAGTATGAGTAGTAGTAGTAGTATCAGGAGTAGTAATAGTAGTATTAGTACTAGTACTAGTAGTAGTAGCAGTCGTACTAGTACTAGTAGTAGCAATAAAAGTAGTAGAAATGTAATGCTGGAATACATTTGGAATGTACTTGTCCCATTATCTTTGGTGTACCAATTCAGTTCAACTTAGCATGCCTCTATTAAATACTAACTATATGTCAGACTCAGTGCTAAGTTTCTGGTGCTACAAAGAAAAAAAAAAAGATGGAATCCCTGCTCTGGTTGATCTTATGTTCTATTGTAGAGAATAACAGGCATATAGATAAATAAATAAATGTGGCAACTAGGCAGTACAGTGGATAGGATGCTGGGCCTAAAGTAAGAAAGACTCATCATCTTCCTGAATTCAAATCCAGCCCCAGACATATACTACCTGTGTAACCCTGAGCAAGCACACAACACTCTTTGCCTCCATTTGTCATCTGTAAAATGATCTAGAGAAAGAAATGGCTCACTATTCCAGTATCTTTGACAAGAAAACCCTGAATGGGATCATTAAGAATCAGATAAGACTGAAAAATGATTGACCAATGACTGAACAATAACAAAAGCTAAAAATATAGAGTAATTCGAGGGGAAAGTACTTGTAACTATAGGACCTTTGTAGGAGATGGCACTTGAGCGACATTTTGAAAGGAGTCTTATAAGTTGAAGCAAAGGTAAGAAGGGAAAACATTCCAGGAATGGAGAATAGTTTTTACAAAGGCCCAGAGACAGAAGACAGAGGGAAAGTAGCCATTAATCCAATTCATTTAGAATATCGAGAATACAGAAAAGGGAGGGAACATATAATTAATTTACTAGAAAGGGAGATTGAAGGCATAAATTCCCATGTTATTTCCTAAAACTTAACCCAGTCCATGAAAATATGTCCAGAGCTAAAGACTCCTTTGGGCAGAGATGGTCAATCTAAACCCTTTAGGTCCACCACTTTACATGTTGCCATGTATGTATAAAGTTATTTCTCATGACCATAAATCTTATTAAGTACATACTATAGATTAGTCACTGGCCTGGCCTAGTAATATTAAAATTTAAAAAATGGCAAATTCCTGCTCTCATTTATATACAATAAGTATAATACAAAGTAGGGAATGACTAGGGGACATAGGAGAGAATCACAATAAATATCTCAAGGATAATTTGAAGAGGAAAGAAGTAAATTGCTTTCTTATAATTGCTCAAAGTATACCTATCTTCCTATCTTAACAAAATAATAGAAAATATCTTTCAACTTCTTGGTTAAGTCCAGTTCAGGGAGGTTATATTACTTATCAAAACTTCCTTTTCGGTTTTAAACCTTTCACCATTGTGCCCTCTTTAGAATTTTCTTTTAAAAGAATTTATTGCTTTGGATTTTTAAAACATTCAGTAGAATGTACATGGTACAAGAACTGTTGTTCTTGTTTATTTTTTTTTATTTTTTTATTTTTAAATTTATTTATTTATTTATTTGCTGAGGCAGTTGGGGCCAAGTGACTTGCCCAGAGTCACACACCCAGGAGTGTTAAGTGTCTGAGACCAGACCTGAACTCAGGTCCTCCTGACCTCAAGGCTGGTGCTCTATCCACTGCACCATCCCACTGCCCCTGTTCTTGTTTATTTTAAAGTTCATTTTCATTGCATTAAAAAAATTTATATGGGAGCAGACATTTTGGGAATATAGAGGTATGATGAGTAAATGGAAAAGACTGAAAAAATCACATTTGCAATTATAAATGTTATTAGGACTTTTAAAAAATATTTGTCTTGTCTAAATCAGTGAGAACAGGTTAAATAAGAGTGAACTCAAGGCCAGAATATTTTGGAGGAAGTCTGCCTGGTACTGGGATTTTCAACTGGAAAACAATCTCAGAGCCAAATTCCTACTTTCCAGACAAAAGGAGGCCACAGAAACTGCAGGTGCTCAAACACTGAGAAAGGTGAGAGCTATTATTATTGAAATGAAGTATTACATAGGTAGCCACATCAAAGGCACCCACGTCAGGTGTGCCTGCTGCATTCACCATTGTCTGTTGTGCACAGTCAAAAGGACCATTTCAAAAACCTGCACAGTTGCAAATTCTGGCTCAACAATGAAAACCCGGTTTTGATTTCAAAAAGGAAATCTGAAAGAGAGTAATGTCCACATTTCTCACCAACTGTGATCTGACTCTGCAGCTCTAGAAAGGACATGGTCTCGTCAATTCTGAATTATGTCCTCAATGATTTAGGTTCCTAGAAATGCTGTTTTTCAGATTTAGCCCTAGAAGGGTAGTGAGAAGGCTAGCATGATTAGGATGGGGAAGGCCCTTAAATAACAGACTGTGTGCACACTTTGTACATTATCTTCTATTGCTTACTTCTTAACCTGTCGGTCATAACTCCACGTGGGAGTCTCATAACTGAATAAGGGGGTTGCAAAATTATGATTTATTATCAGTAAATGTTTTATTTGTATACCTATTTTACATACTTATATAGCTAGAGTCATGTAAAAATTTCTCAGGTGAAAAGGGAACAAGTGGAAAAAATTTAAGAAGCCCTGCTCTCCTGGATGGAAGATGGAAAAGCTGATTGCATATCCTTTACTTGTCTAAATTCTGAAGGCAAGATTCAGAAGCAAAATTAATTCATTAAATTCTGACAACATTCCTAAATGTTTTATAAGAATGAGGTACCTGTTTCTGTACCTGTTGATGTCTGTGTATGTTTTTTTTTTAATATTAGTAACATGTGTGGGTTTTCCCCCACTCCTTTTGGTATCTTTCCTGACACGAGATATTTTATGTTTCCACCAGATATCTTAGTGCTTTCAAGGTTACTTTGCCTCCAATTCTGATTTCATTATATGGGAAAAAAAAATGTTTATTGAAAAGTACTCATTGTCCAGAACATAGTGAGGAAGAAATAAGTTGTGTTGTGTGTTGTAAATTTGGGGGAAACAGCTCCCAACCCTTAAATGTCAAAGAAATGCAGCTTAGAGGGTTTTGTAAATAGAAACTGAATTCTCAGTCTGTATCCTATTCTGATTCTGCCTCAAAGGAAGACCAGCATTATCTTACTTAGACCTCAAGTCCCACCTGGACGTGTTGATTAGATTACCCAGACTTCCTGCCTCACTGAATTGGTTTGATGATATCAACAATCTGGAAACACTCCTACCCAAGAACAGACATGATCTTGGGAAATACCAAATTTATCCCAAAGTTAAAATGCCCCCCAAACATCGGATAACTTGTCCCTATTCCTCAGCCTTCCAAACAAGGAAAGTGGCTGAACACTCTCACCTGAGAGGCTCCTTTTGTCCCATCTACTATGACGATGTCAAACCTTTTAAATGTGTGAATCAACTGCCTATCAGCAGATGCTAATTAAACTTACCTTCCAGCATTACTTTTAAATATATTGACAGTTAAACACGATCTAGGCAAGAGGGATTATTCTCTAAAATTATCTTGGCATCTTTTGGACCAAGAAATTCCCTAAGAATAGGATGCAGTTGGATGACCAATCCATTGAAATAGCACATCAGGACATCTCTGAGACAAGTACTGCAGATGAACAATATATTGGGCCCCTGATTGAATAAGAGGGATGTGTTTTCTGTATTTTACTAGAGAAACTGAGTAGTCCTTTTGATAACACAAAAGTCCCCAGTACAAAGCCCTATCATTCAACACAAAGGTGCTATTGATTGATAATGTTGTGTAATTAGGAATCTGGAAACATCACCGTCTCCAAGGAATCATAGTTTCAGATGATCCAAAGAGCAATGGAGAGACACACGGTAGATAAAAGTAAGAGGCAGCATATTATTTCTAATGTTAGGAAGTTTCTCTTCATTGAGGAAATATATGATTCAAAAAGAAGGTGATCTGGTGATGGAATGAGTAAAAGGGGAAATAGATGTATGAGTGACCATAACACATGAAAAATCCCCTTCCTCCTAGATCTCTTCATCTTATATTCTTTTGATATTCTGGAGTTGATAAAAACCTTCCTCTATTACATTTTATATTCCTGGTTAACCTCTTCATTTTAGGTTGTTCCCTAATATATTAAACCATGGGGAATTAGCTTATTCCTTGCTCCCCACTGCCATTTCCAATTCTTCCCTGGGTGAATATCACTTTGAAACTTTTGCTCTTTTGAGCTTCACCCCAGTCCATCTATATCATATAATCCAGATCCTTGTAACTATAACATAAATGCTTACAGGTTACTCTCTTAGTTAAATATTAGTTTCCATTTTGCTGTTTACATACCTAGTGGTATAATATTGTTCAATGACATTACTTTTCAGTAAATATTTATTGAATAAACACATTTCACAGTAGAAAAAAGTGTTTTTGAATTATGGCTAAATAGTTTCTGCTCAACTTTGTCAACTTTCTGTTTATGAGAGGGAAAGAGAGGGACAAGGAAAGAAAAGGAATGTGGGAATGGAAGGATTAAAGAGTGGCTTTTGCAGGGTTTGTAGCATGATATTAAGTTATCCTAAGATGACCAACATAGAAGGAAAGCTGAGGAAAATCCTAAGTCAAAGACTCTCATATAACAGAATTGAGAATTGTAGAGGAGGGTTTTAGAAAGCACTAAAAAACCAAAGCCAATAGCAAGCAGGAGACAGCAGGGAAATAAGAAGAGTAGGTATAAATGTCCATAGTTGGTAACAAGGAGAAAGATTAACTAAGAATCATCATAATTTTTTATTCACCTACCACTGTAATACTTCTTTCTTTCCTATCAGATATTCTCCTGTTACATTTCATAGTAAATCATTAATATGCTATTATCAGAAAATAGAAAATGAGTGGGAATATAGGAATTCCTATAATGATCCTTCATGAGGATCTGCATGAGACTTCTTGAGATCTGGGGTTTAGAAAAATCTAAGAAAAATAAAAGGCAGCTATAAAATCTAAAGGATCCAGGAACTGACATCGTGTGTGTGTGTGTGTGTGTGTGTGTGTGCGTGTGTGTGTGTGTGTATGTGTGTGTGTGTGTAAGTTATATGGCAAAGGGACCAGTTTTCCTTAATGGTGCTGAACTCCCCATACTTATCAGTTACCCAATACCAGTGATTCTTCCTTCTTAAAAGCTTTTGAGTAGGTTTTATAATTGACATTTTCATAGTAATTTAAGGCTTCCTAAGCATTTTGCACATATTTTTTAATTTATATGACTAAAGATCTTATTGCCTTATGCTTAGATGAATACAAAAGCTTTCTTGCTGGACTTCCTTTTCTCCCCGTATTTTAGCCAGACTGATAATTATTCTCAAAAGACAATTAATTATTGTCATATCACTACTTTCCTTACTTATAATCTTTGACATGAGATGATAAAATCAGGTTGATTGGAAAAGATTACATGAAGAAGTAAAATTTGGACTGGGCATTTAAAGGCTTTAGTAAGAGATTTTAGGACAGGTTTTTAGTTAAGATTTAAAAACAAGAAAATGCCAGACTTTTGGGGAATAAAAAATCATCTAATCCCCAGTTTCTTAAATTGTGGATCACAATCTCATATGGAGTATTGTAATTGAATGTGGGGAGCTGCAAGATTATCTTTATTATCAACAAATGTTTGACATATACTTATTTTATGTACTTATATACCTGGGTCATGTAGAAATTTCTCAGATGAAAAGGGGTCGTGAGTGGAAAAAAGTTTAAGAAGTGCTCATCTAATCGGAATAGACCATAAGAGAGAGGTACTATCAGGCCTAATTAGACCCTTTAGCCTATCCGTCAGGGATGCCTTCTAACACTTCAGCTAGGTTCATTTATTAAACAGAATCTCAAAATTAGTGTAGAAGGAACTTCAGAGGATATATCATCCAATATATACCTGACAAAAAGTCCTCTGTACAACAATCCCAATCAATGGTCATCCAATGAAGAGTTTAAAGACTTTTATTGAAGGAAAGAGCAATACTTCTGGACACATATCTATTTCACTTTGGGATCATTATTCACTTTTTTTCTTTATATCAAACTACATCAGTCTCCACAATTTCTTCCGCTTTGCCTCCACTTTCAAACTTCTCTCTTACAATTCCCTGAAATGAATTATTTTTCTAATCAGACTAGTCACCCTGTGTCCCTTCACTGCCAACTATATTCTTTCTTTCTTTGTTTCCCTTGCTACTTAAATTTTCTCCCCTTTTTCACCAATCTAAATCTCTTTCCATAAATTTTTCCTTATGGATTCCATCTCACAATGTCCTTTTCCTTTTCTGAATCCAAATATATTACAGCCCGTATCTTATAATCATATATTTGATTCTATGTCCTATATTATTTTCTCATTTGTTACTATATTTGACTTTTTAATCCTTCAGCTATATAAGGTAATAAATCCAGAGGTTTCTCCCTGCTTTTGTACCATCTCAAGGATGGTACATAATAACTACTAAACAAAAGTTGGTTGATTGGTTGAAATATTATGTTAAATAATATTGAATAAAGTCCTGCATTAAATGAATCTGATACAATTTATAAAATCAATTTTAGAAGATAGGTTAAAAAAAAGACTCAAAGCAACTGACCAAGCTCCTTTTATACAGTGAATCACTGTATTTAGTAAAGAAAGCTAATAAACAATAAGAATTATAGAAAAGAATGAATCAGAGGTTCACCTGGGGGAAAGAATTTTAGCTAAAAAAATCGCCCTTCTGGTTTCCAAGTTCTTCTCCTGTTCCAGAATCTTTCATAGCTAACAGGCTCTGAAGGGGCACAGACATGTTGGGGAACAGAGGGAATGGGATTTTTAGATTGGCAGATTCGAAGCATTTTGTTTAAATGAGTCATTTTTAAAATACAGAGAACAATATAATGTGGAGGTAATGTTACTACTAACTTTAGGCAGCCCCTCTTTGTTTAAAGAAGAAAAAATACGATATAAGCATCTTCGTGACTGAGGGTTAAATTTTAAGAAAATGAATCATACTAAGTTAGGAAATCCACATGGATTGACTTCCTTGATTCATATTACATAAGAGAGTCTAATTTGAAGATGACGGAACTGGCTCCTATTTCTTAAAATCTTTCCAGGAAAGTCTGAATAAATGCCTTCTTTTTCTCTGTACTCATTTTCCTGTCTCCCACTCAAGTCCTAAGTTAAGGTCTTATTGTGGCCTGGAGGTGACCCATTTTCAAAAGTTATGCCAACAAATAACAAGCTTTGACAGGTTCTACTAAGTTGGAAATGTTTTCAATAGGAGCCAGGAGATGTGGTCTGAGAACCAGTTAGCTAAGTTTACAGAAGTTCATCACCAAGATATTGGACAGCAGGTGATTAAATTTCTTTGAGCACAGTAACTGCTAAAAAAAAGTCTAAGGGACAAAAGGATTAATATTGTAATTGTACAGAAGACATCCATACTGATGAAGTTTATTTAAAAATCTATTTACATGTGAAGAAATTCCATCTTAGTAAGAAGAAGTATTTGAAATCATTCTTTTGGCCTTATATTCATATTTCTATTTGGGGTCAGCCTTTTCCAACTTAAAAACTACATTAGGGATCATAGGATCATAGAGGCAGAGTCCATCTAGTCCAATCTACTCACTTTCTAGTGAAGAAATTAAACTCTAGGAAGCTTAAGTTGATTTGCCCAAGCTCATACAGGAAGTAAGCATTAGATGTGGGATTTGAATCCAGGTTCTCTGATTGTGTAATTTTGTGAAATTTTCATTCTCCTCCCTCCCTGCCACAATATCTTCAATACCTTTGAAGGGTAAAACAAAGTAATAAAAAGACAACTTGAGCAGTATATGCAAGAAAGGGTCAGAAGGACAGTCATATTTCTTTGCCTTGCTGATGGTGGAGGGTGATTATGGGTTCATTGCATAAATATGGTTTTAGAATTTTTTTTAATGTCAACTGGAATCCATCTCATTCTCCATTATCCTAAGTCTTTTATGCTTCACTAATGGGTGCCAACATCATGAGACCATCTTAATGAATCCATTAAAACTTTGAAAAAAACAATAGCACACACTAACTGAGCATTTATTGAAACTGTGTGCAGCATAAAGGATAGAGACCAGGAAAACATGGATTCAATTCTTGCCTCCAATATAGATTTTCTGTATGATTCCAGGTAAATCTTTTAATAGTTATGTGCTTTAGGCAACTCTCTGGCCTGCATTAGTAGACTGAGCTTTCTCCCTTCCTGCCTACATTAATGACATCTCTGGTCCTACTGTGTGCAAGGAATTTTGGTAAGGATATAAATATAGACAAGTATTGACCCTACTATTAAGTTTATATTCTATAGCAATCAAAAGTTATAGAAACAATAATACAAGGTGCAATTGCAGAAATAGTCTAAGTCATGTTATGAATTTGGAACATTATTGATCAGTCCTACATTGGCCATAATTGTGATATTGATGGACTCCATTACTTTAGCTAGCAGACAAATAAAGCATTAGCTAAGACTGAAGAGAAAGGATGAGGACAAATAGAGCATCAGGTTAGAAGTCAGTAAGATCTGTATTTGAATCTCACCACAGATACTAATTATAGGACATTTAGCAAAAGGCAGTTATCCTCCATTGGTCTCATTTTCCTCATGTATAGAATAGGAATAATTATAATAGTGATAATCTTATAGAAACCTGCCATAAGAATCCAGAGACATGTATGTAAAAGACTGTCTTAAAATGCTATATAAACATAAGCTATTACTATTATGAAAGTATGCATTAAGTGTATAATTCCTACTTCTTCACAATAAAAAGAATCCTTACATATAGTCTATACCAAAGCTTATTAAACTGTGGGTCACAACCTCTTGTGGGGTCATATAATGGAATGTGGAGGTCATGAAATTATGATTTATTGTCAATAAATGTTTTATTTGTATACCTATTTTATATTCCTGTATAAACTATATAGGGAGTGTATAAAAATTTATTGGGTGAAAAGGGGTTGTGAATGGAAAAAATTTAAGAAGCCCTGGTTTAAACCATTATTTGGTTTGCCTTTTTCAGCCTCTCCACAGAATTATAACTCCACTGAAAGAAAATTCTTTTTTTAATGGTATTTTATTTTACCAAATACATGGAAAGATAATTTTCAACATTCACCTTTGCAAAACCTTGTGTTTCAAAGCAAAAGAAAAATAAATGCTTGTTGGATTGAAAGGAATTTGGAATCTAGAGAAAATGGACCTCCTAGCAAAATGTGTTACTATAATTTTAAGGCTTAATGCCATGTGCAAGGTAAAAGAATTTCCTCTCACTAAATATTGGTCAAAGCATAGTATTTGCACCTTTTTTGGTTATTTATTTTTTCCCCTTTCAATTGATTTTTCTTGTGCAGCATAACAAATATGGAAATGTCTTTAGAAGAATTGCACATGCTTAATCTATATTGGATTGCTTGCTGTCTTTGGGGGGGAGAGGGAGAAAGGGAGAAAAAATTCTTCATACAATTTTAATAAAAAAATCTCTGATCTTAAGGTGCTTATTTCGACTGGGAGATGCTACTTGCTTAGTTAAAAGAGGAAATTAAACAGAAAAGGCTTTCCAAAGGTAGTAATAGCACACCATGTGAGTTTTGAAGAAAGTTAAGAATTTTAACAGGCAGAAGTGAGGAGGAGAAGTCATTGTAGGCATGAGGGAAAGCCTCCCTTAAGATTTTGTGGGTAGGGGTAAGTAGATCAGTATGTGTAGGACAGAGTGCATGAAGAGTAGTTATGGAAAATAAAATTGGAAAGCTGGATTGGATGCAGATTATGAAGGATTTTTAAGTGCCAGACTAAGAAGTTTGTATTTTATCCTAGAGGTAATACAGAGTCAGTGAAGCTTTTTTTTTAATAAGAAGGAAATATGATCAGACCCATGGTTTAGAAATCTTAATTTTGAAGACCTGCAAAAGGAATGGATTGCAAGGAAGATACTGAGAGTAGGAAGATGTTAAAGAGATATATTCAACAAGACTTTGGAACGAATTGGGTAGAGGAGATGAGGAAAATGGAAAAGTTAAGGATGACTTCAAGGTTACCAAAGTGGGTACTAGAAGTATAGTGATTCATTGGTAATTACAGGAAAGTCTAGAGAAAGAGAAGGTTTATCTGAGGAAGGAATAACAATTTTTTATTCTGAACATGTGGAGTTTCTCTCTGCTGTACTTTAAGGATATATTCTTGTTACCATTTTTGCAAGGTCTCTCTCTTCTCCATTATTGACTTCCCTTCTCTTCCCTTCCCTTCACTGTGTCAGTTTATTTTAGTCCCAGATAATCAATAATCCCTGGAATGTTATTTCTTACCTCTTCTTACCAAGTAAAAGTAATGGAAGGAATGAAGAATCAGACCTTAGAACTATATTATTTTTCTCCAATATGTCATTATTTATTTTATTAAAAATCTCTCAATTATATGTAAAAGAATTTTCAACATCCATTTAAATTTTTTTTTTGAATTCCAAATGCCCTCCTCTCCTTACCCTTCTTGAGAAGGCAAGCAATTTGATATAGATTATACATGTGCAGTCATGAAAAACATATCTCTATGTTAGCCTTGTTACAAAAGAAAATAGATACAAAAAAAACCAAGAAAAAGAAAATTTTAAAAAAAATTATCCTTTGATCTGCATACAAACTCTGTTAATTCTTTCTCTGGAAGTGTTTAGCATTTTTCATCATAAATTCTTTGGATTGTCTTGGATCATTGCGTTGAATCCCAAGCTTTTGTTGTTTGTCCTTCTTTCTCAAAGAGGACCATGACTTCGGGGAGGTGATGCTATGATATGCATGTGAATTAGATTTACGTGAGAGAGGGCTGTGCAAGGTCACCTGCCTCACCTTCACCTCCTGAGCCAGTGCAGTGGCCAGATATAGATCAGGATGACGAGATAGCACAGATCAAAAAGGACAGTGGGAACTGAATGTGGATCACAACATAGCATTTTCACTTTTTTGTTGTTGTTTGCTCATATTTTGTTTTCTTTATCATTTTTTCCCTTTTTGATCTGATTTTTTTTATCAGAAAGACTGAGGTGTCACAAGTACCAAAGTAAAAGAGACTATTTAAAAGGGGAGCACATAGTCAATAGTGTTAAGGGGGAGTCAAGGAGACTGGGGGAAAGCCATACAATTTTTTTATGAAGAGGGAATTGATCATTACTAATCTGGGAAAGAGAAGTTTTAGCAGAGTGGCAAGGACAGAAGCTAGATTATAAGTGTTTCAAGAAATAATGGATTGTTGGGGGATAAAGTAGAAGCTGCAAGTATATATTACCTCTTTGAGATTTGGGGCAGCAAAATAGAAGAAAGAGGCAGCATCAGAACCAAAGGGGAAAGCAGAGATTCCAAAATGGAGTGAGGGGGAGAGAGTTAAGCACATCTGTACTCTAAGGGAAGAAATAAGTAGAAAGGGAGAGACCAAAGAAACAAAATCACAGAGAATGCAGAAAGGGATAGGAATGATAGAGGAGAGGAATTAGCCTTGCCAAGGAGAATGACCATTCATTTACTCTGAGCTGAGACCAGAGAGAAAAAAAAGCTGGAAAAGAATATATTGTGAAGAAGTTTCTGACAGCCTCAAGATCTCAGAAAAGGAGTAGATGAGATCATTTGTTAGGAATATAGGAGTGAAGTTTACAAGGGTTTTAGAAGAAGGTTGTGAACAGCCCTGTTGGAGAAAGAAAGAGTCAATAAGAGGTGAATGAGAGAACTGAACAGAAGAGGAAGCTCACCAGAAGCTAAAAAGAATGGACTCTAATTGTTGAGTAGTTGGTTCTCAATGAGTAGAACAATTAAATGGGAATTATCAAAAGTGAAGACTATTGGCCCTAAAAACACAACCTAAAGTCCTTGACGGTGGGTCATGAATGTCATCTTCATGTATAACTGAGAACACAAGTATGGAATTTCAGCTCTGACACTTATTGCCTGGATAATCACAATCAAGTCATTTTACTTCTCTACATCTCCATTCTTTGATGTATAGAATGAGGATAGTTACATTTGTACTATTTCCTTCAAGGGGTTATTTTTGAGGAAAGCTTTTTGCAAATCTTGAAGTATTTATAAAAGTCTAAGTGTCCCACTATGCAACCACAACTGAATGAGAAGGCAGCTTGCCTAATACCATAAGACAATACTGTCTCAGGCTAATTTCTAGTAGAGAAACTTTGTGCTTCTGCTGTCATGGAGCCATCCTGACTTTGCTTCATAAAGATCTTTTAAAAAAAATAACAATAGCTTTTTATTTTTCAAAATATATATGATAGTTTTCAACTTTCATTTTTGCAAAATTTTTCTTCCTCCCTCCTCATTTCCCTCCTCCCCTAGACAGGAAGTAATTCAATATAAGTTAAACATGTGCATTTCTTTTAAACATTTTTTCACATTTATCGTGCTCATGCAGATCTTTTAATTTGGACATTTTGTTCTTGGTTTTAATATATAGTTTTTGCTTAAACCTCTAGACAGCTTATCTTTGGGGACCTCTAATTTGACTTCAGTCTAGCTTCCTTTTTCCTTGCTTAGATCTATTTGAACCACAACCTTCTTCCCCCTTCCCCAGTCTCAACTATGACAGCTACTGTGGCATCTTAATTGCTGCTAATCTCCAACAGGAATAGCTCCCCTGCAACTTCCTCCAATCATTCCCTTTGATCTTTCCAATTCCTGGCCCAACTGCCTTCTGAATTCTTCATTCTGCAAAGAAATGAGTGTTCTTTTAGGTCCAAGAGTTTTTAACCTTTTTGTGTGTCATAGGCCCTTTTGGCAATCTAGTGAAACTTGTGGACCACTTCTCAGAATGATGTTTTTAAATGAACAAAATAATACATGGGATTACAAAGAAAATCAGGTTTTTTTGAAATGTGGCTATAAAGAAATTTAAATATAGCCTATAGATTGAGAACACCTAAGCTACAACAGAAAAAAAAAATGAGGTTTCATTCACAGGTGAGCTCTTTTGCCAATCAGAGACCAGGAAAAACTGGCTTTCCCACTTCCAATTCTCTCAAAGGTACTGGGTAGAATAGTTCTCCACAAGAAATGATATAGTATGCTCACATGCAGAAGCTGTAAATTTTATTAATGTGAGGATATCCAATTCAATTACATTTAATTCAACCCATTAATTAAACTAGGGCCTTGGAATTACTAAGACAAACACACACATATAGTTCCTGCTCTCAAAGAGTTTATAATCTATTTATTACTGGGAATAAACAATGTAAAACTTTTGTTGATGAAAATGTTCTAAATTTCTAAGCAAGTCAAAGATTACTATGAATTTTATATTTACAGTAATGCCTTTTATATCAAAGGGTCATAGGATTAAGAAAGCTAATGCCTGCACCATCCCAACAACCTCAAAGAAAAATGACCATCATTATCAGTCTACTATCAAACATCTAAAGACTTGTATGATTTTGCAAATGACAAAGCTCTGTGTTGCTTTCCATAACAGAAGTTGACCTAAGATTGTAAGCTAGGGTCTCATCCTTCATTCCACCTCTGCTTGGTCACTAGCTGGTTTTTCTAGAGAAGAACAATGGAGGCTGTAGTATAATCCATTAACTCTCAACAGAAGTTCATCCAACAGATTTTCAAATTCATCCAGATAGAAATTCTGAAAAGAAGAGAAAGATAGCAAATGTATCAAAAGATATGAGTGTTTTTCTTCTTCTTTAACAGGGCTACAATAACTTTTGTAGCTTTGAAAGTGAATTGATAAACCTCTGAGTACCTTTCAAACTTTGTTTGATGGTTGTATGGTTTTTTAAAACAGATTTATACAATCTTATTCTTTAGGACCAGGATGTGGCTAACTACTTTCCTTTAATTGCTAAAAATGAAAAAAAAAACTGGAGATGATTTTTTTTTGGTTGGGTCATTCAATCTTGAGTCAAAACCACTACTAAGGGGCAGCTAGGTGGCGCAGTGGTTAGAGCACCAGCCCTGAAGTCAGGAAGACCTGAGTTCAAATCTGGTCTCAGACACTTCCTAGCTGTGTGACCCTGGGCAAGTCACTTAACCCCAATTGCCTCAGCAAAAAGCAAAAATAAATAAATAAATAAACTTTAAAAAAAAAACCCATTACTGTAAGAATAACACCAACCCAATCTGTATTCTAAGAACTCAGTAACTTACACTGTTCTCCACAGTCCTTTCCAATGCTAACATTGGTTTTTTTATTCCCAGAAAGCAGAGCACTTTTTCCCAAGTACAATCAGCCACATCTTTGAATCTCACCAGACGTTGACTTCGAAAAGATCGTTTTGCATTTTGCATTAAAGAAATAATGACTCCTCTCAACTGGAAAAGACAAAAGATCACTGCAGTACAAAGTTAATCAAAGCAGACCCTAAGGACAATGTTAAATAAAAATGCATTTCTAACCAGAATCTTCCATAAATTTATGGCTTAAATCTGGATTTCAATGAACATGTCTTGGTATAGATGGTCAGACTTAGAATCTGCGAGACCTGGATTCTAGTCCTCCCTTTCAAGATATACTACTTGTGTGACCATAAGCAAATCACTTGAATTCTCTGATTATAAGTCACAGACAAGTTATTAATGGAGGGAATTTATACACCATGATTTCCCTACACTGATATAATCACAGGTTCTGGCTAAAAATTAAACAAATAGAGTGTAGAGGAAATTACAATGAGTTTTTTGTTTGTTTTCTCTTTAAGCCTACAGAGTGATGGAGAACTTGATGGAATTTCCTGTATCTGAAATGCAAAATTTCCCTACAAGTTAGTTTAAAATTAAAAAAAAAACTATACAAAGCAGATTAGTTTTAAAAATAAAGACTGTATTTCAATGTGAATGGGCACTCACTGTAGCATATTCAATTTTGGTTCAATTAAGGCAAAAGAAAATGTCTATTTTCAAAGCAGCTGTTTTTCTTCTTTAATTTGTGCTTTATAAATTCTATTTATGGTTGTTGTAAATATTTATCATAGGATAATAATTAGAACCTGAGATCTGGAAAGTAGACACTGTCTCCCACAACTTTGTTGTTTTATAAACAATTAACTGAGACCAAGAGAAATCACACAATTTGTAGTTGGTAACAGATTTGGGCTGGAACCCTGTTCTTTTAAGAATTACCATGATATTACCTGGTATTACCATCATATAGAAAAATATATTAACTGTACCAAACCTCTGTTGCTCCTGGTAAGGCAGAGGTACACAATGTAATATGATAATAAGCAACAAATGAAATTCTATTGCAATACAAGCTTCTATATGACAAGACGTCTAAATCTTAGCCAGCAGCTCAATCACTTCAAATAACAGTCTACATAATAAAATTCTAGTACATAAAGAGAACACAGCACTGATGGGAAATCATTGTAAGGGAATTTGACCTTAGAAATACACAATGGGAACAACAAGTATTTCACATGATGTTAGCCCCTAAATATTAATTTAAACTTTTTTCTTAATAGTCAAGTCTAAGCTATGTATTATATTACAGTACTTACTATTCCAGACCACAATATGATCACTACCATGAAAAGGGTCCCATAATAATAAACTGTGGCATACTGATTAGACTTGTAAAAACTAAAGAATGTTCCTTTCTCATTGGTTCCCAGAAAACACAGCAACAACATTTGGAAGGAGTCTCCAAAGCTTCTAAATGGAAAGCCATGAGTTGAGAACAGAATTCGCCCAAGGTATGAGTAGGCTGCTGTAAACAGGACACCAGCCAGCTGCAAGAAAATAAAGAATCCTTAGCAGAAAACAGACTTCACAAAAAAACATAGATTCAACAGAATCTGTGTTTAGATACATTAATATATTTTTAAACTATGGTGGGGTTTGGGGAGAAGAAAGTAAATGTTATAGAAGGAAAATACCTTGAGAGGAGACTAAGCCCCTTAAGGGATATGCATGTTGATCACTTTAAAGTTAAATTTAATTCCAGATTAAGTTTAGTAGTTATGGTGGCTGGAACAGAGAGATTTTTTAGACTGGAGTTTAAGAGGCCAGATCAAAGGCTCAGTATATTTGCTTATTCAACCCACTCTAGCAAGTATTTAAACCAACAAGTATTTTCTGAATGCCTTCAGGGTGGATGGACCATATCTAGGCAAGCATCTCAGGGAATATTTCTTGAAGCACTTACTAAACTGAGCATAGCACTTGGCCTCTGAATATGAGATCACTTCCAAATGAGTTAGAAGTCTGATCTCATTTGTTCTATAATTATACACTCTGTCTTATGGGGATATTCTTTGTTTACCTCTTCCATTTTTTTTCTGTCTATAACTACTTTTTTTTCTTATTAAAGAACCAGTGCTTTTTCTATTTATGTGTATACATATATTAATATTCATGTAAAATTATGCATTTTACATGATTTCCCTAAAATTATACATGATATATACATACACACAGAGGCAACATGGCATAATGAATAGAAAATTAGCCTCAAAATCTGAAAAACTTTAGTTCAAGTCTCATCTCTGACATATACTGTGAATTTAAGCAAGCCAAGTTTAATTTTCAGTATCCCCTCAGCAACCCACAAAACTATAAATTTCTGAGCAGATGTTGATCTGCTCTGACAGAGAAAGCTTCTTATGGAGAATTTCTTGCATAAATTAAGTCAGAGGTCTGGGGTAGGGAAATAACTACTACTACTACTAATAATAATAACTAGATTTTACATAGTATTTTAAGGTTTACAAAGTCCTTTACAAATATTCTGCCTTTTCAACAACTCTGGGAAGTAGATGCTATTATTATCCCCATTTCACAGATGAATAAATAGTTTAAGTGATAGGCTGAGTTTTACACGGCTAGGAAATATCTCAAGTCAAATTTGGACTCAGATCTTCCCAACTTCAGATCCAGTACTTTATCTAATGTGCCATCTATCTATCATCTCTCTCTCTCCCACCCCCTCTGTCTCTTTCTGTGTTTCTGTCTTTGTCTGTCTCTGTCTCTGTGTCTGTCTTTCTTGGTCTCAGTCTCTCTCTTTCTTATTATTTCTCTGTTTCTGTCTCTGTCTCTGTTTTTGTCTCTGTGTCTGTATCTCTTTCTGTCTCTGTGTGTGTGTCTTTCTCTGTGCTTGTCTCTCTGGCTGTCTCTCTGTCTTTGTCTTTATCTCTCTGTTTCTCTTTTTGTTTCTGTGTTTCTCTCTCTCTCTCTCTGTCTTCCCCCCCCCTCCCTTCTTCTTCCCTGTCTTTCCCTCCCTCCTCCCCTCTATCATTTGATTAAGTCCTTGCCCAATATGTGATATTGGTGATAACTTTAGATAGTCTATGGCACCAAATTCTAGCAGGTCCTGCTAAACAGGAGGGGCTTTGGTGAGAGGTCACATGAGTGTTGTTAAAGGAGAACCTCATCACCAAGTTGATAGCATGCATATTTCATGAGATCAGGGGCTATTTAATTTTCTGACTTTTTTATCTCCACCAATTAGCACCAAGTCTGATATATAGTAGGTACTTAATAAATGCTGGCTGATTGATTAGTTGATTGCAAAGTAATTTTGTTCACAACTTTTATTTTGTTCATAACTCTGAAAGATCATCTCCAAAGTCAGAGAGGGGTTATGTATTTTGTATCAGTGGGGAAAGAAAACACAGTGATGACATTACAAATTCTTGAATCTATCTATAGATATCCTTATGACAGAATATAAAACTAAAAACTAGTGGTCTGTTGATGATGGCAGAAAAATGTTTACCTAGGCAGTCATGCTACTGTAATTGACTGTACATAGAGTGATAGAACCTAAGGAGTATTAAGTAATAGAGACTAGAAATCCTCTCATTGTATATATGAAATAACACACAGTAATAAAATGTGCTTGCACATTACTCACAATGGCTTGTGTACAAGTACTATTAAAGACAATACCCCCAAATGAATGTGGAACAAAAAAGGAAGTGAGCAAATCATGGAAGAAAAATAAGAGATGATCTTTTAACAGCCCAAGTTTTGTACTATCATCCACAAAATATCACAAGAATTAGATGAAAGCCTCTAGTGCATTGGGTAGATGCTCTATGTGGAAAAACTAGTACAAGAATCATATAGGATGAAAAAGCAATTTGCACTTATGGATGCTGTCACTCTAGAGTTCCATAAAAGCATCATCATCCTGGAAGCTCACAAAATCCCTCTACTTGTCACACTGCAAGTCCCCCAAGTCCTGCATCCTTTGCTTTGGCTGGTTTCTCCTAGAATTTCCATTTTAGGGTAGATGCTCAGATCAGTCGTATCTTCATTGTTTTTCAGGCAGCATTCCTGATTCTCTGGGCTTTCTTTACCCTCCCTTGCCAAGTACCTTTATCTCTTGCCCTTTTCAATTTTATTTCAAGTGTTGTCTTCCCCTATTAGAATATAAGCCCCTTCAGAGTTGAAACTGTCATCTTTCTCCTTCTCAATATTTACCACAGTGTTTTTCATATAATAAACACTTAATAAATGCTTCCTGTTGACCTGACTTGAAAACTCTGTTCACATTGTTAAGATCATGGAACCCTTGAAGCATCAAAATAAATTGCTTAAAAAATCAAAACAATTTCTTTTCGTTTTATTGTATTATGCTTAAAATGGCAAAATTTTAATCCTGCCCAAGGTTTATCTCTGCTTGTGCTTGGTACTATGTATAATGGAGAATAGAAAATAGGAATAATTCTTTATTTTGAAACATCTATATACTACTGGGGCAGCTAGTATCACAATGGATAGAGCATTGGGCTTAGAGTCAGGAAGAAAGGAGTTCAAATGTAGACAATCCTGGACAAGTCATTTAACTTCTACAATTTCTCTGTCTCTAATATGGGGATAAAATAATGCCTTCCTCTGAGGGTTGTTGTAAGGCTCAAATGAGATAATAATTGTAAAGTGTGTAGCAAGTGTCTGGCACATAGTAAGTTCTATATGAATGTTAGCTATGGTTATTATAAAACAATATTTGGGTAGAAATCGGAGATAATCTAACCAGTTTTTTTAAGGGAAGATAATAGGAGTTAAAAGTCAGAGAGGGAGAGAGAGACACACTATGCCTATGTTCTCTAGGTCAGTTTAGTTAGGACATAGAGTCAATTGATAGGAAAAGGATTTTTAATTAATGTAAACAACTGCCCTAGTACAAACAGTGAAACCAATACTGACAGAATAATAATTCTGATGGAATAATAAATCCATTGTATTATGTCAGAAATTCAGCCCAAATGTTTAGATTAAATAAATATATCATGCTATAGTTATGCTTCTTATTAGCCGTATTTTTGCTCTATAATTGGTTATTGTTATTATTGCAATACTATAATTAATTACTTCTGTGTGATAACTTGTTTTTTGTTTATAGACTAAAAGGAATCTGAGCCCTGATTTGTATCATCTTGGGTTCAGTTTCTCTGTACTTGATGTTGCCAGATCATAAGGACTTTATCACAAAATAACCAGCACCATCTTGTACATGGTAGCAACGAGCTGAGGCTTGAGGCAGAGCTCATCATTGGGCTTTGCATAATCTAACTAGATACAACCTTAAGCCTCTCAAACACTATAAATAAAATGATGGCATTATACATCATATTGCTGCAGGCTAAAATATTTGTATTTTGTTATTGTAATAGTAATTGGATGAATGTGAGATTTCAGTGGTATGGGTGACTGTCTTCATTGATTTAGATCACAGCTCCTTTACGATTTCTCATTGTATGTGAAATTATATTGCTCCATATTAAATTATATAATTTAATGTAATTATAATTATATTGCTCTTGTCTTTTTTGTTCCCCATACACCTCCAAGAGAGGAGATGATCCACTATGCTGAATTCAGGCCTTCTCTTAATATCATATAGCATTCATACTGGTCCATATGTTATTTCTCTTTCTTATTATGAGACTGGCCGACTTTATAGAGACTCTCAAAGATGTCTTTTACAGTATTCTAAACTTAAAAAATACCTTTCATTCAATGATACCTCCAGCACTTTATCCACTTAGCTGTTCTCACAATACTAGGAGAGTGCAATCTTCTTAACTTTTCACCGATAGCTGTGAAAGCATAAGGCCTAGATGCTCAAAGGGCTGACCTAAAACTGAACTGTGCAGGATGACAGGCCAGAGTTGTGAATGACTGTTCTAGGAGACCATGAGCTTATTTTCATTTGCTACAGATATTTTTCAAAAGTACTTTAAACTATAGGCATGCTAATAACATCAAGTCCTACTAAGAAGGAAACTTGTTCAAGAGAAATAATTTTACCATTGGCCAAATAATGTTGGAGCAGGACAGTCGCATCATGGTCAAACTAGGAGCAATTGCTTTGTAAATGCCAAGGAGACGAAGGCATTTTATTAACAAGAGGAATAAAAGGATTCCTTGAAGACATCGGTTCCTCTGAAAGAAAAGAGTACAGCAACTTATGGTATGTTGTCAATGAAATGCTAGAGCACAGATGAACATATTTGCATTGTACTGCTTTAAAAAAAATGCTAGAGGCTGTGTACAACATGGAACCAGTTTTAACTGGATCTGATTAATGCATCCTTTAAATACCCACAGGTAAATGACATTTAGACATTAACAGAAAAGAATTAGTTAGAAACAAAAGTATCTCCCATACCTATAAATTGGTCCTTTTAAAATCTACATGACAAAAAGTACCATGTGTGTGTGTATGTCTATGCATTGGCCAATAGCTGAATAGATGCTGTGGAATAATTCTGTTAGAACAAGAAACCCAATTTATTATACCTGTGTATACATATGTATGTGTTTATGTGTATACATTGTATTATATTAGTGTGTGTATGTGCATTATATAATTATATGTATATATACATATATATATGTTTGTGTACAATTTGAAATTTCTTAATCAGTTATATCCAAATAGGGTCCCTACATATGACTGCCATATGTAATCTGTGTCTCTTTAAGACCTTTCAATGTAATATTAGTATATTACCTCATCCCTCACTTTATAGGACAAACAGCAACCATATAACTCTTTTGGTTAATTGCCAATTACAGCTTACAGAGTCATATAACCATAAGGAACATTGCCTTAAACTTGATTTACCACCACCAATTCTATCCTCAACCTTCCAAATAATTCCCCTACCACGTATCAAATTCCATCACTAGAAAGCCATCCCTGTGAATTTAGAGCTTATATTAAACAAGATGCACAGATGCCTGGGAAGGGTAACACTAAGGTTAATCAACTACTGGATTAGTTGAAATGGAAGTTCTTATTAATAAACACAATATAGGTACCTGGAGTGGTAGGGGTTAACAGGCCAAAAAGAAATAGAGAAGAGCTGAGAATGTAAGATAAACTCTGTGTACTGCAAAATTTTACCTAGAGTCAGTTAGAATAGTCAGTAAAAATAGTAATATAAGTGGACTGAAAGGATAGAATTATTCAATTTCAGAATGGGAAATTTCTTATAGCAATCATTTAATTTAATCCCCATACAATGCCAAAATTCTTTCAAATGCATTCCTAAAAGGAAATCTGGTATTTCCAGTTACAGGGAATTCCCTCTGTCATAAAGCAGATGATTTCATTGTAGGTTGTTCAGAAAATTATTTTTGTTTCCTGAATCAAAAAGACCTGGATTCAAATCCTATTTCTAAAACTAGCTGTGTGAACAGAGGCAAGTTACTTAATTTTTCTGTGTCAAGAAACTTTTCAGGTCTATTGTTTTTAAACAGTTTGTAATTTCATGAGGAGAAAAAGTTCAGAGAATGAAAGCCATCCTACTGATAATAAAATAGGTTCTTGAGGTAGTCATATTGATATGAGAGCATTATACCTCTTAACACTCTTATTCCACTATCTTGATGGGAAATCCCAAGTATATATCTTTTTGCTGTATCTTCTCAATCACTTTCATTATATACACACACATACACATGTATATGGAATTGTTTCTACATAATATATTACCATATACACAATATGTATACCCTTCATATCCATATTCTAATATAGAGTTTTATTCTTTCAAATGTTTGGCACTGCCTTTTAATACAGTCTTCAAATTGTTACCAGATGAATCATCATACATAAATCTTCCTTTTCTTTCATAAAACCTTTTAATGGCTTCCTATTATCTAACCACGTCTGTTTCTTAGCCTGTTATTCAAAGCCCTACATTATCTAAATTTTCAATGTAACATCTCTATAATGAAAGCTACACTCTTTCTCCAGTATTTTTTTAAAAAATATTTCTCTCATTAATGTACTCTAGCTTCTTTGCCAAACTCAATTACAGTTTACTATACAATTTTTACACTTTCCTACCTCTGTGACTTTGCTCATGCTCCTTTCTCTCTGTCCCTCTGATCTGCCCCATCCCCATTAATATCATCCCAAGGAAATTCTGTCTTAAGATCCAACTAAAATATCTTCATTACAAAGTCTTCTCTGGTAGTTAAGGATCTTTCCTTCCCTCAACTGTACATAGAATAGAATTTCATCTAAGTATGAAGTCCATGTATCCTTTATGCACCTATTATTTTCTATTTTATCCTTAAATACTTTAAGGCATTATTGCATGATGTTGGTTCTCCATTCAATATCACAGATTGTAATGATCCATGTCTTCTCATCCTTTGAGACTTTAGTCCAAATCTTTCCATCAATCCTTCCATAAAACCTAATGTGCTGAGAAAATTCTTATAGATTCTAGCTTCTTAAACTGTAGGTTGCAACTCATATGTGGGTCTCATAACTGAATGTGGGGGTCATGAAATTATGATGTATTATCAGTAAAAGTTCAATTTCTATACCTGTATATCCAGGGTCACATAAAAGTTTCTTGGGTTAAAAGGAATTGTGAAAGGGAAAAGTTTAAGAAGGCTGCAACAGATCTCTTGATCAATTAGGAAAACAGATAAAGGAATTTGGGTGATTCATTATTGATCCCAGTAGAACTGGGGATTTGAAGTAGTTTGGGCATTTTAGAGACTTTTTGGTTCTTTTCAGGATCATTTACCTGCATTCTGAACATATTAGTATGGGAGCAGAAAGAGATATCCTATGTATCAAAAGATAATAAAGTTGGGAAAGTCAGTGAAAATCTTAGAAAAAGAGGGAAGTCAGAAATACTCTTTAGGTCAGGTTTACTATGTATAGAGTATTTGGAAAAACATAAAAAAATTATTTTTAATTTTATAATTGCAAGCAAATTTTATGTCTGACATCAGTAAATAACTCTGATGTATTAAAAATTCCTCATAGTTTCAATCTTTTTTTGGTAATATGCCTTATAATACATGTTTGGTTTTTCTAGTGTCCTAAAGCAAAAACATATTTTTACATATTATTTTATACCTGATGCCAGGATAAAAGAAGATTAAAGTCCACAAATTCTTGGAAAAATCCCTTATGAAATTGATCAACAACATCCACCACAAGGATAAAATGAAAAATGGAGTGTGCAAAGTAAGAAAGACTCATTCCAATTAGGCACATCTAGAAAATTAAAAGGAAAAATATGCTATCATTTTATATTTGAATAAATTCATTTCTACCCACCAGCTTATATAGCACTATGCTCATATAAGTTATTATATTTTAACATTACAAAGTTATATTATAATTATATATATGATATATCCAACAATCACAAAAGATGGTAGAAGTTGCTACAAAATACATTTTTCATTAAATATATTGCTTCATATTAAAAATGTACTATAGTGACAAAGAACTTTTACATATTACAGAAAATAGCAGAAAAGAAGCTACACTTGCTAGCTGTGTGATCTTGAGCTAGTCATTCATCTCTTAATGCCCCTGTTTTGTCATCTGTAAAATAAGGATCACAACACCTGTCTCCCAGGGTTTGGGAAGAATAAAATGAGATACTATTTATAAAGCACTTGGTAAACCTTGACTATATTAAAGCCAGTTGTAATTGTTGTTACCTCTAGCCAATTCCATGAGTCTTTCCAGTAGCTGAAGATCCCCTTCTGAATCATGGTGAACATTTGAAAGCAGAGGTGAATGAGACTGAATAACAGGAAAACCAACTATTTAAAAAAAACAAATAAAAGAAACAGAATACTTTTAAGAATTACAAGTTGATTGAATTTTTTTTGGCTCACTCTTCCACTACCCATGTCTTGTCTATGGCACAATGCAATTCCTTCTTTATCTAATAGTCCTGCATTTATACTTCTTAGTTACTAAATAAGAAGCAACATGGTGCAGGGAATAGAGAGCTGACCAAATGCAAGCTCATGTAAGCTTCAACCATATGAAGAGAAGCATGGCTTTCAGGAGTCATTAGGAAATAAATAGCCCAGCTGTCTTTGCATCTGAGTTTTTGTGTTCTGGGTACCAGTTTTAGGTAGAACTTTGATAAAATGGAGAATGTGTAAAGAAGGTCATTGAAATGGAGAGGAGCCTCCTGAACTTGGTATATTAGAATAATCTGGAAAAAACTGGGGATATTTGGCTTAGAGAGGAAAAGACTTAGGGGGAACATGACAGCCATCTTCTAGTATTTGAAAGGCTGTCATGGGTAAGAGAAATTGGATTTTTCTGTTCAAACTGAGAGAGCACTAAGGGGAACAAGTGGTAAGGAGGGAATTTAGGCTTTAACACAAGGCCCACTTCCTTAAAATGAAAGCTAAGCAGAAGAGAAATGGGTAAGATTAAGATCAGTACATAGCTACTTCTCTCTCATGTGAATCCTTCAAATAAAGACTAAATACTCATTTGTCTTGAGGTGGGGATTCATAACCAAACCTTAACTGGAATAGGGATCTGAAATTCTGGAATTCTGTGACATAAAATTCAAATACCTCTATCTTATATTCTAAACCTTCTAAAATATGGCAACAGTTTATTTATTCCCTCTTTATTCTCTATTACTCCATTCTATTTAATCTATGTTACTATTAAAACTGAAAGCAAGGATTTGCTGGAGCCAGCTGGAATGGGCTTCTGAGATCTGATTGTTAAATTTTTGAGAAATCTGCAAACTCAACTCAGGGCTTTATTTAATTTTTTTTATTGCCTAGATTAAGAAAGTGATGGAAAAATGTTAGAATGCAGACTAAACTTTTAAGTATGTCATATATAGAGTTGGGTTTTGTGTGTTTTTTTTTTTTTGAGAAGTGGTTGTTAAACTTTTACCAACACACCTCTGGGAATAACTGCTGCCCTGTAAATGCACAGAATACTTATTCAACTTCTGACATTTGACTCATATTATTCTGTACCAGGAATGACTTCTCTTTCATCACTTATCTTATTTAAATCTTATCTGTCTTATAATATCCAAGGAAACTACTATCTTCTCCATGAGATATTAGTGATCTTCCTAGTTAGTCACCTTCAGAACTCATAGAACATTTCATTTGATAACTTTCTAATGCATTTATATAATATTGTATGCTAGAATTATCTGTATTTCATCCCCATTATTAGACTTTAAACTCCATGAAGACAGAGTTTTTTTCTCTATATGCCCTGTCTCAGTCATCTTATAAATTCTTATGGGTTAAATTATCATCTAAATGTAAATGACTTCCAGAGTATATATTTGTATGTGTGTGGGTATGAGTATGTTTATTTTGGGATATCCTGTATCCACTTATTTGTGAACATGTTGGATCCCCTTTGTAAAAGGCAAGCTCCTTGAAAGCAAGGATTGTTTCATTTTTGTCTTGGTTTCTCCAGCACTCAGAAGTACATACTAGACACTTCATAAATGTGTATTTATCTAGAATTTGCACTTTTGTCAGCAGCTGAAACAGTGTCTTCAATGATAGGCTTGCAGTAAATGTTTGTATAACATGCATTGATCTATTCAAAGAGTACATTCTTTTCTTTATGTTATTTAGATGGTCTTTACTAGCAAATATATATATATATATATATGTACATATATATATATATTTATAGAGTTACTTATGCTAATTGTTTTTTAAAAGATTTTTATCAAGTTCCTACTATATGCAGAGAACACTGTGCCAGACACTGTGGAAAGTGCAAATTTATAATAGTATTTCTCAAACTTTTTGGTCTCAGGATCACATTTTATTTAAAAATAATTGGAGGAATCCATAAAAGCTTTAGTTTATGTGAGTTATATCTATCAACACTTGCCATATTAGAAATTTAAAAGTTTTAGTATTATTATGAAAATAGTTTTGATGTCATGCATCCCATGAAAGGATCACTGGGACTCCCAAACCACAATTTGACAACCACTGGTTTAAAGTATTGTCTTTACACTTATTGATTTTGCTATTTCTCTTCTACATTTACATGAAAAAACCTAAAAAACACTCAGCATCTCAGATTTCTGTAAGTTATTAACTCAAAGTGACTGTTCAATCATAGTTGTGGAAGCAGTTACCCAAGTATATATGTACTATTCCTTGCTGTCGTTTAGTGCCAAATGTATTATATGCCATGAGTCTGCAATATAACGATATGAACACATATACATACTAACAGATGATACTTCATTTGTACTGATTTATAAAGAGGTGTTGAAAAATATAGCTATATCCAAGCCAGCTGAGGCTATATTTCATAGTCTCATCTCTCCACACCATTGAAAAAAATTATAGGATCTGAAATCTCATGAACTACCATCTCTTTGAGCTCTGCCTAAGAGAAATGGTTTTTTAATCACTGGTATACTGATGTACTTTTCTTTTTGTTTTTGTATTCAAACTTCACAATGCATTTTTTTTTCTTAAAAGAAGGACAGGGAAAGTTTAAAACTGCTGAAAGTCTAATTACAGAGAAAGCACATCTGAAAACCAGGAAAGGTGCTAGAGAACAGAATCAGTATTTTCATTATTTCAGTGAAGCCATCAATTACGTAGTATTTAACAAGGGAGAACATGACCTGGGGAGGAGTTATGATATTCATTGCTAATGACCATTCTGATGATAACACATTTACTTTATTATATTTTCCAGTGGTTTGAGATTAGGAAAGCAATCACAGATTGGTGGCCAGAACTGAATCAAAAGACCGAGAGCACATATCTTTGTAATGAATTGAGCATCTTCCTGAGGTATCTGAGGATTACAGAAATATCCTGGAGGTGAAACAAAAAAACAGGTGACATTCAACTCACCTCAGAAAACATGATGCAGTAACTCATAGCAGACTGGATATGATAGATGCTAAATGACTCTACAATGGATGATGTAATAAAGTCACCTGTGGGTGACACTTCTGCCAACAAGGACACACTGGTGAAAAGATTGGTAGGAGGGTTGTAGAGGGCAAAATGCATAGAGATTTCCTTAGTGCTTTTATCTATCCACCCACTATTTCTTAGGTTGATCAGAACTGAGTAAGCTTTGTCTCTGTAAAGTAAAAGAAATTAAAAGAAAAGAGTATATTAAATGAAAATGAAACATTTAAGGTTTTTTTTAATCCCAATCAATTTTTGAATCTCATAATAATATGTAATAAATAGATATAATCCTGAAAATAACTAAATCAAATTTTCTTAAAGGGGGAAAAATCCTCATCCAAAAAACTAAACAGATGAAATTCTCTTCTTTCCCATATCTCCCCTAGCCACCAATCAAAGGGACTCTACTAAAGGACTTATTGTTTGTCCTGTTTCCTGGTCTCCTTCTTGTAAGTATCTGAGGCTGGATGTTCTAAGGTATAAGATGAAGGCAAACTCCCAAGTAATTAGTCATTAATAAAAGAGTTAATAAAAGTACCTTTCCCTTTTCCCAAATATGATAGCCTGAGAATAATTTTATTGTTAACAAGAATAGCATATTTATCTATATGTATGCATGTATGTATGTATGTATCATATATTAAGGTTCTCAAAGTAGATCACCTATAGTATCTTATTTGATCCTGGATCTTTATGAAGTTAATGTTACTAAGTCTATCATATTTGTATCAACAGTCATCCAAATAGGACAGATGTAGATTGTATCAAAGCCATTGGATGAGGATCTTGTATTTAAGATTTTTAGACAGTTAATAAAAATATTTAAGATTAAAAACCATTCCTCAGTCGACAATTGATCCAGTAATATTAACAAAGATTTCACAAAAGAAGAATAGCAAATTATCAACAACCATATGAACCATTTCTCCAAATAACTAATAATAAGAAAAATGCAAGTCAAAATAATTCTGCAGTTTTGCCTCCAATCCAGCAAACTGATAAAGAGGACAAAAGATTGGATGTCAGTGCTGGAAGAGTTATAAAAAGATAGCCACACAAATAGTCTGCTGATGGATTTATGAATTAGTCTCAGCATTCTGGAAAGCAATTTGAAAATATGCTAAGAAAGTAACTAAACTCTCTATACTTTTTAACCCAGAGTTCCCACTGTTAAACATAAACCCCTAGTTGATTAATAATTAGAACAAAGGCTCTGAACACAACAAAATATTGATAGGAGTACTTTTTTTTAGTAGCAAAGAAATGGAAACTAAGTAGATGATCATCAATTGAAAAATGGCTAAACAAGTTATAACAAATTAATGCAATGGAATATCACTGTGCTGTAAGGAATATAATATAAACAGAGAAGTATCGGAAGATTTATATGGCCCAACACAAAAATGGAATAAGCAGAGCAATTACTACAGCAATGCAAACGGAAAGAAAAACAATAAAATAATTAAACTGAATACTACAAATCATAAGGAATAAGCTTGGATCCAAAAATAAATATCAGAAGGCAAAAGATTTCATCATCTTTGAAAAGGAGTATGAGCATATATCACTGGATATAATATCACATTGTTAATATGTTTAGTTTTTGCTAAATTGCTCCCCAGCCCTTTAAAATTTTTTGGCTATAAGGTATAATCCTGTAAGAGGTAAAAGAAAGAGAAATATATTGAAATGTAGGTGATCTCAAGGAAAAGTACAAAAAATATTTTTAAAAAGAATATTTTCAAACTGTTTCCAGCAATGCCTTACCTTATTATTCTCGTAGATACTTAATTAAGAATCATAGTGATGATAATTATGACATTCTATTATTTTATAGTACAGTGTATAGAGTGCTGGGCCTAGAATTAGGAAGACCTGAGTTTAAATTAACCTCAGATACCAGCTGTGTGACACTGAGCAAATCGTTTAACTTCTACTTGCCTCAATTTCTTCAACTGTAAAATGGAGATAATAGTGCTTATTTCCCAAGTTAGGGGAGGATTTCTCAGGTAAGATAATATATGTAAAAAGTTTAGCACTATGGCTGGTACATAGTAAATATTATATAAATGCTTTTTTCCTTCCTATCCTTTTCACATAAATTATCTCCTTTGAGCTTTACAATCCTGCAAGGTAGGTACCATGTGATTATTATTATTATTTTCATTTTAAAAATGGGAAAAGAGACTCAGAGACTCCAATTAATTTGTACATATAATCATATAACTTAAAAGGACTAGGGATAATTTCAATCCCAAGTCTTCCTGATAAATATAGTAATATATCCCCTCTAAGGCATTGTTTCCATAAATAGAGACACCTCTATAGATTAAGACTATGCACAAGAACCCAGAAAATTCTGACATTTTTTCCCTTAACCTAGAAGAGGTGACCTTGTCCTGCCCAGGTTCACGACAGATAATTTGCCATCTTCATTTTCCATTTGATCACAATGGAGGCATCTTTTGATCTGGGTCACTTTCAGTTTTTCTGGATCTGATTGAAGAATATTTTCATTATCTTGATTCTCAGGCTGATATACAAGAGAAGAAGCTTCAACAGGAATTGTAAATTGTCCAATGAACTTGAAAAGAAAAAAATCAGTAAGAAGGGAAAAATTAATCCAGTTTTTTTAAGAACCAAAATTTTATTTTGTAGCTTGAAAATACTGTTGACATAGGTATATCAAATACTGTGAAACAGCATATCCTATTTTTCTCTCCATATATATCATTGTTCTCAAATAATCTACCTATATTTGATTACTATATGTACATGATATGTGAACATACATGTATACACAATCTTTATCCATATCTATTCCTGTCACTATGTCAGTATCATCTATCTCTTTGTCTATATTTCTAACTCTGTCTCTGACTATTTTTATACATACTATACCTAATCAATAAATCATGTACATCTTTTTTCTATTCTCTGTCTATGATCTTTGCCTATGCTTCGTTAGGGGGAAAAATATTCTGCCATTGCAATGACAAGAGCCAAGAATTCTACAAGGAAATCACCCATAAGCTGCACACCTGATTCTATAAAAAGGAGCACGTTAATTGGTACCAACCTCAGACAAGTTACCAGTTAAACTCCTTTCACAAATAAAATTGTAAATGCTGAACTTTTTGTATTTTTAAATCTAGTTTTCTGAATTTATTTAAAGTGCTAGATTTACTTTTTCTGGATTTCACTTTTCTTATCTACAAATTATGGAGTTAGATAAGATAGCTGACATTTATATAACACTTTATACATATGTTCTCATTTGAACATCATGGCAACCTAGTGAGATTGATTCTAAAGATATTGCATTTCCATCTTATCAATAAGAAAACCAAGCCTTGGAATAGTTAAATGATTCCCCCTAAGACACATAGCCAGTAAATATCAAAGTCAAGTTTTGAATTCTGTTTTTTCTGAATTCAAGTTTGGTATTCTAACCACTAGACCATCTTGTCTTCTATGCCTTAGACCAATGGTTCTCCAAGTATGATTTGAGATTACCCAAGATGTTGTCAGGGTGTCCATGAAGTCAAATTTATTTTCATAATAACACTGAGACTTTAATTCTAATACTGTAAATTTTGATAGATATAACCTATGTAAATGAAAGCACAATGGGGGCTTTAGATAATTTTAAGGCTACAAAGGGAGTCCTAAAACCAAAAAGTCCAATAATCTCTAAATTTCCATATAGTATTAACATCCCACCATCTTTGTTCTACATTTTAAGAAATATAAATTAAAAGAATCCAGTGACAAAGACAAGGAAGGTGATCAGTCTTCTACAAATTTGTTAACTGTGTCAGAAACAGATTAACAAAAACATTCTTTTTTTTTTTAACCAGACTCTTAGTTTGGGCTCAGATTATTTATCCAAAAGATTTATCTTTCACTAAGGGAGTCATCTGGACAATTATAATTTAATTTAATTTTTTAAAAACAAAACGTTAGCATTTCACCACACATATAACATTATGACTAACCTTTAGCTGTCTAATTACTGAAGTACCTATCAGATGGCATTTCCCTCCAAGAGGTCCAGACTAAAAACAAATTCAGAAGAAACACTCAGTTTATTAAATTGATAGCCAGTAGTAAATGATATTGCAGTAATTAAAAATAATCAGAAGATCTTAAAGCTGTTGTAGAGATTAGATATTCTGGATAATATTTAGATTACAGGTCAGAACTTTATCAGGCTCACTCAGCATCCCAAAGAAAATGTCAATTTTCCCATAAAACTTGAAAGGGGTGAGATAAGGGCAGTGATCTTCTAATGTGCACTAAGTAAAAGTGACTCCTTTTCATCTTTGCCTTCAATTGCTCATCAAAATGCTTTTATAAAATGGAAGAAGATTAGAAGTGAAAAAACAGCGAAACACTCAAAAGTAAATGTGGTACTAAAGAAGAGGTTAGGGAAGTTTCTAAAGTAAATCTGCTCTGTCTTTGAAATTTCATGGCCACATTATAGTTGTAATATAACTGCTATATGTTTTTCTGAGAAGTTAAGTATATTCAACAGGGTATCACTATTTCTGCAGGAATTACAGAGGAGTAATTTGCTGATTGGTTACATAATACCATATCCTAACTGCAGGAACCACTGCTTAGACCATTTCTAATTTCCTCATCTAACATCTTATTTGGATTTAATAGGTTTTAGTTTTCTTTCTCCCTCACCTTTCATACACATTCAGTTATGAAGTTTTGTTAGTTCTTCTTCCTCTGAAATATCTATAACTTTTCTGCTCTTTTTTTTTCCATCTCCATGGCTGCTGAAATAGTTCAAACTATTATTACCCAGAATTTGGACTCATGAAACAATTATTCCATTTCCCATCTCTCCTTCCTCCAACCTAATAGTTCTGCCAAAATAAGCTTCTTTATACTTAGATCTATAGCAAGTACTTGCAATTACTTAATAAATGGTTATTGAATGAATGATTGATTGATTAGTTGTTGGCATGAAATTTCCAGAGTATACTTAATTTTTTTAATTTCCCTGGCTTCACATATTGATAAGGAAATGAATTCCAGAACATTTTCTGCCCGACAAGGACTATTTATCAGTTCTGACATGTACTACTAGGAAAATCTAAAGAGTGTTGAGTTCATTTTAAAACAGAAAGAATTTTGGCTTTAAATTATTAGTGGAAGAACCATTACAGAGTTGTTCCAACTATAAGTTTTGGTCAAGTCAATGAATTTTGACAGAGTTCCAACCATGTGGCCATTAAAAATATGGGAGCAAAAGACAAACAAAGCTGCAGTAAGATTTTGGGGATATCATATATTTGTTTTAAAAAAAGCAGCCTGCTTCTGAGAAGTTTATAATCTTACTGGGAACATATAACTTATACACATGAAGCAAGTTAACAAAACTATATAAAAATTCAAGGTTGATTTTCACCCAAATATGACTTACAGTGTTGAAGTGTCTCCTAAAATGTAAAAGATAAAAATAATCTGCCCAATCACACATCTAGTAAGTATCAGAAGCCGAATTTGAATTCAGGTCTTCCCAATTCCAAGGGTAGTAATATATTCCTTGGAAAACAAAATAGATATAATATTCTAAGCTAAAACTATGTGATACAGATAATAAATGTTATCATCAAATTAAATTCACTCCAGTAAGCATTAAGTAACTGCTATGTGCAAGGCACTACATAATGTACTGGAATTACAACGAAATGAACAAAAAAAATCTCTTTCCAAAGGGAGCTTACATTCTCATGTAGATATATATTATCTATATAGATAAGCAATTATAAAGCACAATAACAAGAAGATGAAAAAAATATGAAGGGAAGCACTAGAAACAATTTTTTTGTTTTTTGATTGTTTCTCATATCTGACTCTATGTGACTTCATTTGAGATTTTCTTGGCAAAGATATAGGAGTGGTTTGCCATTTCCTTCTCCAGTTCACTTTACAGAAAACAAAACTGAGACGAACAGGCTTAAGTGACTTGCCCAGGGTCACACTAGTATCTGAAGCCAGATTTGAACTTAGGTCCTCCTGATTCCAGGGCTGGCATCCTATCCACTGAGCCACCTCGCTGCCCAAACTAGAAACTGATAGATGATGCCAAAGGAGAGATGATATTTAGATACAAATGATCATTTATAATTATTATTATCATCATCAGATTCATCATAATTTTCATTTATGTAATCCTTATTAAAATTCTTAGAATACATTAATTCATTCATTTGATACTCACTCCTACTTTGAGAGGTAGATGTTATCATTCCATTTTACAGATGGCAAGACCAATAACCAAAGATGTTAAAGTGACTTGTGGCAGAAACAGATTTTATTCCTACATCTTCCTGACTCCAAGTCTAATGATCTTTCTATATCATAATGCCTCTAGACCTACATTTTAAAGTCATTAATAGATATGCAATATTTACTTTCTGAATGTACATTGTTCACATGCATAACCAAAGATTCATACAAGTGTTAGTCATATTGTAAAGGGTATAGATACAAATGTTTTCATAAGGAAAGGAGGGTTCATGAAGTGGGTAAATCAAAAGTATTACTAGGAAAAGACTCTTAAATGTATACGAAAGATTCATACATATATTTGATATACGGACACAGTAATACAAAGTTATCATCAAGAATCTAATTTCATAGTTTCCATGTTCAATAAGTTTGCTGAATTTAAAACAGTTCTGCCCATCATAAATTATACATTCAGAGGTAGCTTAGTTAAGAAGCCTAAAAGAGCTTTTCTACCTGAGCCTTCGGCATAGCAATACTATTCTGTTTATCCGAATATAGGCCATCCAATAAAGTTGTCAAACTCCACTTCCACCAGTCATCAGCATTCTTCACTTCAACGAAAGAGTTTCTGGCATTTCTGTTTTAAAAAAAGTAATTCAACATCAATAATTACAATTAGAACAAAGAAAGATCACCTACACACAAACATACACACACACACACACACACACAAAGACTCCTTTTTGGTCTTGGTCATTCATAAAAAGGATGTTTATCTACCCACACATGTTATGCAAATAAAATTAAAAAAAATTTAAAAAAAGGATGTTTATCAGAATAAAGCTTGAATTAAGATTAGAGGTAACTCTAAAAGCTTGATCTGGATCATACCATCTAATGAATTATGTCTTATATTTAGTAGGTTTCTATAGCATTTTTTATCCAAAGTATTTAGTCAATGTGAATGAAAATGTGAGAATAACTTTTAAAAATTGTTTTTAAAATCATGGACAAAAAGGACAAGATAAAGGGAAAGACAAAGACAAAGCATCCAAATGTCAAAGAATAAGGAAATGTAACAAATTTTCAGGCCTAGGAAGTCATGTAATATAGTAATATCTTAGGGAATGCACCAGAAAGGTTTGCTCATTTTCTCTTTCTAATGGTTTCACTAGAATAGTAAGGAGAGGGAAGGTTGTGACATTCGAGGACTGGACACAGAAGGCACAAAAGAATTATCTTAAATCATTTGAAGGACTATCATAAAGATGAGATTTGTCCTAAATTGCCCTATAATGCAGTACTCTGAACAAATGTCAAATGTACACTTGCCAAAAAGAATATCCTAGGGAGAACTCACACAGGGCAAGCATTCACATGGTGGTTAAGAAAAATAATGCAAAGACATTCTTAAGGTCTCTCTTAAGAACTTCAAAATTCTAACAGATTAGGTTCATAGGACAAAATAAGTCAATGACCATAGTAATCTAGTATTTGACAAACCCAAAGACCCCAGTTTTGGGGATAAGAATTCACTATTTGACAAAAACTGCTGGGAAAATTGGAAATTAGTATAGCAGTAACTAGGCACTGACCCACACCTAACACCCTATACCAAGATAAGGTTGAAATGGGTTCATGATTTAGACATAAAGAGTGATATTATATATTATAAGCAAATTAGAAGGACAAAGGATAGTTTACCTCTGAGAACTGTGGAGAAGGAAGGAATTTGTGGCCAAAGAAGAACTTGCATCAAGATAATTGTATAAATATGTATACATATATTAGATTTAACATATTTAACATATATAGGATTAATTACCATCTAGAGGAGCAAGTTCGAGGAAGGGAGGAAATTTGGAACACAAAGTTTTGAAAGGATCATTGTTGAAAAATTATCCATGCATATGTTTTGAAAATAAAAAGCCTTAATAAAAAGAAAAAAATAACTTTAAAATTGATTGAATGATGTGGAAGATACTGGCATAGGACAATCTAGCATGACATGTTCTCATTAGAGAAGGTGCTGTGCTCTATGAGCAAAGCAGAATTAAAGAAGCTCAGAAGAAATGCAAGATGTGCAAAATAAGATATGCACCACCCAACTATTCAATAGACTATTTGTGCCTGACCTGTGGTAGAGCATACTGAGCTCATATTAATCTGATCAGCCACAGTTGGACATGTAATTTGATTCTAATATAATGATGTTATTTTGGTCCTCTTTGAGAACAAAGAACAACTACCAAGTACTCTGAACAATGGATGGAGGTTTCAGGGTGATACATTTATTTTTAAAAACTATTAAAATTATTTTATTAAATATTTTCCAATTATATGTAAAATCATTTTTAACATTCATGTTTTAAAATTTTAAGTTCCAATTTCTCTTCCTCTATTACTTCCTGACCTTCTTGAGAAGGCAAGTAGTTTGATTTTGATTATACATGGGAGATTTTGCTCCTCCAACTTCCCTATAAGATAGATTCTATTATCAATTGAGAGAGAGCGAGAGAGAGAGAAATTTCCCTCTTTGAACCAATTTAGAGGTGAGTGAGGTTCAAGCATTGCCTATTCCCCTATCCCCTACCATTTATATTTAATTCTAAAGGTAATAATGAGCCAATGGTAAGTGGAGAGGGCAACATATTCAGATATATACTTTAGAAAGATCACTTTGGCAGCCAAGTGAATGGAGTGGAGTGAAAGGAGATCTGAGGGAGGGAAAATAACCAACAGGTTGTTACAGTAGTCCAAGTAAGAGATGATGAGGTCCTGAACCAGAATGCCAGCTGAATAAATGGAGAGAAAGTACAAATATGAGAGATATTTTGAAGGTAGAAATAACATAACTTTGTAACAGATTGAATGGGGCATAGTGAGTAATGAGAAATTGAACATGACATCTAGGATGCAAGCTTGAAACACAGGGAAGATACTGATGCCCTACTCAGAAACAAAGAAATTAGGAAATAGGAGATTTTGATGATGGTAGATAATGAGTCTGCTTTTAGATATGCTGAGTTGGGGATTTTGAGTTCAAAATACCTAAGAGATATTTGATAACATGAGATTAGAGGTAAAAAATAAAGTTAAATCTAAATAAATTGATCTGAAAACCATTGGCACAGAGATGATAATTTAATCTATGAGAGTTGATTAGATCACTAAGTGAAACAATAAAGGAGAAGAGGACCATGGAAAAAACTTTAGAGGGATAATCACAGCCATTGAACCTTACCCAGACAAAGATTAAGCAAAAGAAATTTAGAAGGAATTGTGAGACAGGTAGGAAGAGAACCAGTGAAGAGTAGCATAATGAAATCCTAGAGAGAAAAGAGTATCAAGGAAAAGAAGGTCAAATATTTCAGAGAGGCTAAAAAAAAGAGCACTAAGAAGAGTCTGTTAGATATGAAAATCAAGAGATCATTGGTAACTTTGAAGAGGATTATTTCAGTTGAATGATGAGATCAGAAGCCCGACTACATAGCATTTAGAAGTTAAAGGAAAGGTAGAGCACCAGATACTGAGTGTAGATGGCTTCCTCAAGGACATTAGCCACTAAAGAGAAGAAAGGTATAAACCAAAAGCTAATGGGGAATGGTAGGATCAAGTGAGGAATTTTTTAAGGATGGGAGAGACAAGGGCATGTTCAAAGTTAACAAGAAGCAGCTGATAAATGAAGATTAAAGGTACAATAGATAGCTGAGGGGGTGATTAGCAGAACAAGCCATGATGTAATGGCATCAAAGGTAAAAATACAGCAGAGAGAAGAGCATCTCTTTATGTGGCACAGATTGGAGGAGGAAGGTGGCAGAAAACACTCCCATCCAGTTATTGATCTAGTTTATTATTCTTCTACAGTCATTTACCCCCTTTCTTCTGCTCTCCTCTTTTGCCCTTAATTTCATATAGAACATTTATTTTGAAGTAGAATGTTCTATTGCTTCTTTTCCTGCAGTGTTATTTTACTACACATCTGTGATTCAAATGAATTATGTGGTTTATTAGATTCAGCAAATGCATTGGCTGGGAGAAGTGGTGAGCTAAGATTGTAAGCAAATGAGGACCTACATTGTACTTTAAATCAGGGATAGCTTTTCTGGGGCCACATGTTAAAAGAGGTACTCTCACTCTTTTGTGAGAAAGAAATAATCAGAGACCTGAAAATGGGAAAATATTGCCAGAATTTGTGATAATAATTCCTTGTTCAAAATCTCTCCTTTTCAAATTTTGAATAAAATTCTTAACTTTCTTTTTAAAAAATTATAGGGTGACAGCTTAATAAAATAAAATAATTTTAAAAAATGTCGATTTTCATAGCTTCTTTGACTGCAAAGCTGTTATCCTATGGAATATCATGGACTTATAGGATATAAACCTGTTGTGTTTTTAGGGGGATTATGGGCAAAAGTAAGAATACTTCTTGATTTTTATTTCATAAACTAAATTCAGTGGTATTATTAAAAAGCAATTTTGATACTTTGGACAAGCAACACAGATGTAGATTATTAGGCCAAAATAAGAACATAAATTTTGATGAGGAAATAAAGGGAGAGATCCTAGTATATATATCCCATCACAAAGAAAGACCAAAGAACAGAAGACTGTTGCTTAGAAGGCTACTTGCCCTAAAGATGACTGGGTTCTTCTGATAAGCTCATCGGAACTATGTGCTGCCAAGGAGAAGTAGAGATCAGGATGCTTGCCTTGTGGGTATCTGTCTATTTTTAATTTATTCTTGATAACTAGGCACTGGATTGAGTTATTTTTATAGCACTGAAACATATAAGTGCTGTAAGATGTGAATGTAATGCATTTTAAAATTATACAATCTTTTAAAAATAGTATTTAAAATTTTGAGCTCATTACATTTCTGTGTCCTATGGAAAAATTCAAGTCATCACCATTACCATACCTATATAATTTTGAAATTAATACAAGGTCCAGATTTGGCCTAAGGCCCACAATTTTCCCAAACAGTGTTTTTAATGTCTTAAATTTAGCTTCAAAGAATAGAACCATAGAATTCAAGAGATCCTATGGTTCAAGCCCCTGTATCCTACAGATGGGGAAACTGAGGCTCAGAGATAGTAAATAATTTGTCAAAAATTACAGAGCTAGTGGCTCAGTCTGGGGTAGGGAAGGAATTCATGATATAAACACCAGAAGATTTGCCATTGAATCAGGAGACTTAGGTCCCAATTTAAGTTTTGTTGCTTCACAAAAATGTAACCATGTATATGTGTTTGACTCTACTTCAGCCCTCAGTTTTCATATTTGAAAAATAGGAGAAGCCTGTCTCATAGATGTTATAAGGAAAATGCTTTGTAAGTCTTAAAGCGCTATGTAAATGTAAATAGTTGTTGACGTGTTCTTTACACTTTCCCAACATGGGCCTAAAAGACATCGGTGAAGGGGATTTGACCTGTGATTTCACTGGCATAAGAAACTTGGATAAGAAAACTCCTTTCTTCAATAAAGATCAACACCTGTTCTGCATCTTCTAGTAGGTAACAAGGTAGGACAGTGGATAGAGCACTGGAGTCAGGAAATTTTGTTATTCAATCATTTCATTCATGCCCACCTTTTTGTGACCCTATCTGGGATTTTCTTGGCAGAGATAATAAAGCGGTTTGCCATTTCCTTCTCCAGCCCATTTTACAGTTGAGAAAACTCATACAATATATAAGTATCTGAGGCTGGACTTCAATTTAAGGAAGTCTTTTTGACTCCAGACTGAGCGTTCTATCCAAAAATCCAACTTCAGAAACTTACTGTGTGATCTTAGACAAGTCACTTAATTTCAATTTCTGCAGCTATAAAATGGGAATAATTATAGTAACTACCTCCAAGTTGTTGTATCAAATGAGATTTTTTTAAGTTGTAGGCAAATAATAGGTGTTATTATTATCATCATTATTATTATTGCTATTGTTATTCTAGTTTTACAGTACTTCCTAGAGCACTGAGAAATTGTTCCTAGTCCTATATCACATAGACATTATGCATCAGAAGTCAGGACTTGAATTCAGATCTGCTAGACTTCAAGGCTACCTTGCATTTTCCCTCTCTCTCTCTCCTTCTCTCCCTTTCTTTTCCCTCTCCCTCTCTCTCTCTCTCCTCCTTCCTTTCTCCCTCCCTCTTTCTGCCTCTTTCTGTCTCTCCCTCCTTGCTCTCTCTCTCTCTCTCTCTTATGAGGCTGTCTTTCTTAATGAATTATTTATTATAAGAGTAAAGTTAAAGGACCAAAGGATATTCTGGTCATAAGTCTATTAACTAGATTCATGTAGAATGCTAAGCAATGCTAAGACTTGTATAAAATAGTGGATGTTGATGTTTCAAGGAGATTATATATTGTAGGGAGAAAAAAAATCTAATGCAAACATTTCAGTTTAAGTTTTTGATATATAAATATTCCTACCTGAAGGCAGGCCTTGGGGGTTTAAGGAGCTATTAAAATGGTTTAGGACTAGACCTAGCCAAATCTTGGAGTTGCTGTGGGAAATAAGTCAGATACCAATCCACAACTCTCAAAGCTGGCCCAAGAATCTGCACCATTAATCTGAGAACATTAGGTATATGTGCACCTTAGACATTTTACAAATATTATCTCAGCTGGGAAATTACTCATTTTAATATCAAAAGGCTACAATTTAGATTAAATATCTGTCCGGTGATGCTGATTTATGAAACATGAGATAAAAAATAAACTAGCAGGGCCCATTTTCAAAGGATTTTTTTCCCTCTTTTCCAGTTTGTTTTTAATTTCTCTTCAAAGATTTGAATGAAAACATTGTTCTATTGATCTACATACCAGCGCCATCTATTGGTACCAGTTGCTTCAAATAACCATTCCATTCTTCCAGGGCTCAAGTGCTAAGTTGATCATTGATGGAGACTTAGTATGTTTTGCAAAGGGGGAGGCAGATCTGCACAGTTAATTTCACTAGTGGAATGTTTATATATAGCAAGTTTGATTTACAAGGTTACTTGATAGCCTCAAAGGACTTATTTAGTCAGGACAGAAAAATTCATGTTGTTAGCTAGTCATAGGATCAGCCATTATTTGGCTATATCATTTCTCATTGAGGAATTAAAAATAAATAGTTGATGAAATAATTTAATTTATTAATTTCATCATTAATTAATGATGAAATATTTAATTCATAAAGTTTGCAAAAAATGCAACAATTATTTGTATCAAAAATTTAGAGAGAACGCCTCCATTAAGGAAAGCCAGTCAAACACTAACATGACTGAGGATACCAGTAAGCCAGGATATCTCATGCTTAATAATACTCTCTTCCCATACCTAGTCATGTATGTAGAATTGATGCCTTCTGAGGCATACCCACACAGCAAATATTCTTAACTTTGTTTTATGTCATATACTCTTTGGGAAATCTGGTTAAATCTATGGACCCTTTCTCAGAATAATGTTAAGTATACAAAATAAAATCCATAGAATGGCCACAGAATTTAGTCATATAGAAATTCATCAAAACATTCTTTAAATTTCACAGAAATAGAAGCTTTTGTGGTGTAGCTGAAAGTTCAAATCTGTCCTATTTCTGTGATTATGGGTCATTTTACTTTACTATTCCTCATATTCATCATCTGTTAAATGAGGAGATTAGACTAGGTGATCTCTAAGATCTCTTCCAATTTTAATATTCCATAGATCTCTAAGTTCATTGTCCTTGTGCTTCTGTTAGCTTGAAAACTTGCTAATATTGATCAATATATTTAGTCATCATCCTGGATGTTGGACTATTTCACCCATGGAACAATAGCAAATGTTCTAGCTTTGCCATAAAGAAATGTGGGTGCAAAGGCTGACATTGTCACCTAGTATCAGGCATTTAGTCATGGAAGGGGTCTTGTAAGTCATTCAGTCCAATTCCTTCACTTTAAAAATATAATAGAGGTTTGAGAATGAACTGGCATTTGAGGATTTGTAGAACAGAAAGGCATTATGCAAATGAGATATTTGAAAAGTACTTTGCACAGTGTCTGAAACTGATAGGTACTTAATAAATCCTTGCACTTTTCTTTTTCTCCTTCCTTCTCTCTCTTTTTCCCTTTATCCATGAAAGGTAATAGTAATTTGAGACAGAAGGTAGACTTGAGTTATAGGTGGGAAACTAATTAAATCTCTTCTTAAGACAGAGATATAGAGTTTGTGGAGAGAAACCAAAAAGAAAGACTAGGGTCCTCAAGAACAGTGAGAAGCCATAATTGGTGTCAACCTCCACAGTTTATATTTAAATGGAATCAGAAAGATTCAATAGCCTAGGAGCAACAGGCAAAAAGAGAAAATGAGAGACTAGAAAGAGTGTGCAAAAAGAGAGATATGATTCTTTAAAAAAGGGAGAGGTCAAGGAGGGCCATCCTGGACTGAAATTATCAGTTGTATCCATATCATCACAGACAAGGGGAAGAATACAAAAAGATCTGCTTTTTACCTAAGTTCTACAACTTTTGTTCCCATTTTGCCTATCCCACAACTCACACTGTTATTTATATTCTATTGCTTAAAAAAAACCAAAACATTTCCTTTAAGTTTTGCCTTAAATATAGAGAAGCCAGAGATTAGCCGGAGATAAATTTAAGATAGGGCAGAGAACTAAATCTCTGCCTAAACATTAGGAATTTTCCTAATTGGACTCTTGGAGCAATTGTCAACATATTTCCAACTTTTATCTAACAAAAATTCCATAAGTAGCAGAAAAGGCAATTACATGGACCTGAGGGATCATTACATTGCTCCTTAGGTTTAAAAAAAAACAACAACCAAACAACTATTTGCTGTAACATGAGTGACTGAATAAATCTCCAGATATAAGGGAATGGGGAAGAAAGAGTTCTGATGAGTACCAGCTGGTCAACTGTACCTCCCACAGCAATATTCACAATCATAATGCTTATACACTAAGAAAATTGAGGTCATATTGATAGTAATTAGAAGAGATAGGATAATAAATCATCAGCATTTTTATACATCATCAACAAAATCCAACAGCAAGAGATAAAAAGAGAAGTTCCATTTAAAATAACTTTTGATAGTATAAAATATTTGGGAATCTATCTGCCAAGGGAAAGTCAGGATTTATATGAGCAAAACTACAAAACACTCTCCACACAAATAAAGTCAGATCTAAACAATTGGAAAAATATCAAGTGCTCTTGGATAGGTTGAGCGAATATAATAAAGATGGCAATACTACCTAAACTAATATATTTATTTAGTGCTATACCAATCAAACTCCCAAGAAATTATTTAACTGACCTAGAAAAAATAACAACAAAATTCATCTGGAAAAACAAAAGGTCAAGAATTTCAAGGGAATTGATGCAAAAAAAAAAGCAAATGAGGGTAGCCTAGCTGTACCAGATCTAAAACTATATTATAAAGCAGTGGTCATCAAAACCATTTGGTACTGGATAAGAAATAGAGTAGTGGATCAGTGGAATAGGTTAGATTCACAGGACAAAATACTCAATGACAATAGTAATCTAGTGTTTGATAAACCCAAAGACCCCAGCTTTTGGGATAAAAACTCACTATTTGACAAAAACTACTGGGAAAATTGGAAACTAGTATGGAAGAAACTAAGCACTGACCCACACCTAACACCATATACCAAGATAAGGTCGAAATGGATTCATGATCTAGTAGGCATAAAGAATGTTATTATAAACAAATTAGAACAATGTAGGATGGTTTACTTCTCAGACCTGTGGAGGGGGAAGGAATTTGTGACCAAAGAACTAGAGATCATCATTAATCACAAAATAGATAAGTTTGACTATATCAAGTTAAAAAGTTTTTGTACAAACAAAATGAATGCAGACAAGATTAGAAGGGAAGCAATAAACTGGGAAAACATTTTTACATTCAAAGGTTCAGATAAAGGCCTCATTTCTAAAATATATAGAGAACTGACTCAAATACATAAGAATTCAAGCCATTCTCCAGTTGATAAATGGTCAAAAGATATGAACAAACAATTTTCAGATGAAGAAATTGAAACTATTTCTAGTCACATGAAAAGGTACTCCAAGTCACTATTGATCAGAGAAATGCAAATTAAGACAACTCTGAGATACCACTACACACCTGTCAGATTGGCTAAGATGACAGGAAAAGATAATGATGAATGTTGGAGGGGATGTGGGAAAACTGGGACACTGATGCATTGTTGGTGGAACTGTGAACAGATCCAACCATTCTGGAGAGCAATTTGGAACTATGCTCAAAAAGTTATCAAACTGTGCATACCATTTGACCCAGCAGTGTTTCTATTGGGCCTATATCCCAAAGAGATTTTAAAGGAAGGAAAGGGACCCACATGTGCAAAAATGTTTGTGGCAGCCCTTTTTGTAGTGGCAAGAAACTGGAAATTGAAAGGATGCCCATCAATTGGAGAGTGGCTGAATAAATTATGGTATATGAATGTTATGGAATATTATTGTTCTGTAAGAAACAACCAGCAGGATGATTTCAGAGAGGCCTGGAGAGACTTGCATGAACTGATGCTGAGTGAAATGAGCAGAACCAGGAGATCATTATACACAGCAACAAGACTATATGATGACCAATTCTGGTGGACATGGTTCTCTTCAACAATGAGATGTTTCAATTCAGTTCCTATTGTTCAGCGATGAAAATAATCATACATCCAGAGAGAGGCCTGAGGGAACTGAATGTGAACCACAACACAGCATTCTAACGCTTTCTGTGAATATTTCCATGCATTTTGTTTTCCTTCTTAGGTTTTTTTTTCACTCTTTCTAGATCTGATGTTTCTTGTGCAGTAAGATAACTGTATAGATATGTATACATATATTGGATTTGTCATAAAATTTAACATATTTAACATGTATTAGATTACCTGTCATCTAGGGATGGGGAGTGAGGGAAAGAGGGGAAAAGCTTGTAACAAAAAAAAATGTTTTGCAAAGGTCAATGTAGAAAAATCACTCATGTGTACTGTAAATAAAAAGCTTTTAATAAAAAAGAAGAGATAGGATATTAACTCCATAGGATTCTGGCTTCAAATACAGTATTCCATCTACTATCATTAGTATGTGACTCTCTGAATCTCACTTTTCTCATCTTCAAAACTGGTATAAAAATACCTGGAAAACTATATAAATATGAACTATTATCATGTCCCAGACTCCTGATTACCCAAGACATCTTAGATACTTTTCGTTTACCAGTAGCTAGGTCCCCCACTTTGAGACAAATAATCGGCTTATTCCAACAATGCTGAGAAGACTAAATGAACTCACCATTTTATTTTTAAATATACTAAATATAATGAATAGTTTAATGAAATATAGTAAATATAATGAATAGGGTTGGAATTCTGACAAGATGAAGGAAAGATTATGACTAAGATGATGTGGAAATAGAAAGCTGGAAATAGAAAAGATTGGCCAAATCCAAGGTTTTTGAGATGAAAACTACCTGAGAAGTCAAACTTCATTTCACAGATAAGGAAACTGAGTCTTTTTTCAACCCTTTTCCTCAAAAGGAGTTAAATGATTTACTTAAGGATATATAACTAGTTAAGTAGTGGAACTTGTATTTGAACCTAGTTTTTTTCATGGAACTACCTGCCTCTCTTTGTTAGATGAAAGAATATTATTTTATCATAATTTTGAGACTGTGACTGTCTAAATAATAAGATACTTTGGAGCAATGATTATCTAAAGAAATCATATAGGCAATATTAGAAAAATAAATGAACATGTTTCTTTCTCTGAATCCCTTCTTTCCCAGATCATGATGCTATAGTAGAAAGCCAGGTGACTACTGGGCAAGAAAATGAATGGGAAACTCCAGAAGATTGGCTTTTTTTTTAATCTGACCCTCACTGGAACTTTCCTAAAGGGAATTTGATGCAATTTAGATTATAAAAAGTCACAGTGGAAAAGGTCAAAGGTACAGATGGTTTTAAGGTTCTGCCCTTAGAGTTTAGTGATAAGCTCATTTGGGGGAAAATGAAATAAATAAAATAAAGTAAAACAAAAAAAAATCCACACAAACTATTAAACTTCAATTACAAACAATATGGGGGGCCCAGAGTGTATAAGAAGTCCTTATGAATTATTTATCCCCAAGGCACTATTCTGATAATTCAGTAATCCTGCCCTTTCATTTGAGGACTTTAAAGATCTTTCAGCTAGGCAAGAAAAAATAGAGTGCTGGGTCTGGAGTCAAGAAGACTCCTGAGTTTACATCTGGCTTCGTACATTTACAAGCTGTGTTACCATGGACAAGTCACAACTCTATTCGCCTCAGTTCCTTGCCCATAAATGAGCTGGAAAAGGAAATGACAAACTACTCCAGGATCTTTGCCAAGAAAATCCCAAGCAGAGGAAATAGCACTGAGAAAAGGCAGGAGGCAGGAGACTAGGGTCACTGGATGAAGAATATGTACCAGAGAGTAAAGTGTAAGACTGAGGGTTTTAAATGCCAAATAGAGTATTTTTTTATTTGATCCTGGAGGTAATAAAAACACTACTATTTAGTAAGGAGCAGGGGATGACATTCTACCTGTGCCTTAGGAAAATCTTTTTAATGGCTGAACAGAGGATGGGTTGGAATAGGGAAAGATTCAAGGTAGCAGATAGCAATAATTCAGGCATGACATGTTAAGGGCCTACTCCAGAGTGGTGTCAGGGTCAGAGAGCGGAAGGGGATGTGTTCAAGAGATACTGGAATCATCAAATCTTGGCAATAGCCTGAATATTGGGGGAAGGAGCGTTAATGAGAAAGAGTAAGAAATCTAGCATAACTCCTAGTTATTTGGGGCAACTAGATAACACAGTGGATAGAGCATGGCCCTGGAGTCAGGAGGACCTGAGTTCAAATCTGACCTCAGATACTTCATACTTTCTAACTGTGTGACTCTGGGCAAGTCACTTAACCCCAACTGCCTCAGAAAAAAATAAAAGAAGTATAGTGGTTTATATAAATAAATATATGTGTGTGCGTGTGTGTATGTGTGTGTGTGTATGTGCGTGTGTAATCTAAAACAAGTTCAAGTTTAAAACTTACCTTATAAATTCATTACGGATAGCTTGATTAAGCACATATTCATGATGGGAAATTTTTCCAAATATGATAAATAAAAGTAGAAACAACATTAGTGTATGCGTGAAAAAGTTTCTGTGAAGGGAAAAAACCACAATAGCCATTATTTTGTTGAATAATAACAACAACTACAACAGCAATAATACTCATCTTTACATTAGACAAGTAATACCAACTTTCCTTTCTATAGTACTTTTTATTTTTTTTCCTGAGGCAATTGCGGTTAAGTGACCTGCCCAGGGTCACACAACTAGGAAGTGTTAAGTGTCTGGGGCCAGATTTGCACTCAGGTCCTCCTGACTTCAGGACTGGTGCTCTATGCACTGCACTACCCAGCTGCCCCTTCTACAGTACTTTTAAGGCTTACAATGCACTTTCTTCCCTACAAGCCTTTAGGTAGATGTCAAAAGCATAATAGTCCTTTCACTCACCATTTTATAGAGGAGGAAACTAGTAAAGTGAAATGACCACACCTATGGTCACACAACTGCTAAGTACCTAGGATTTGAACCCACACCTCCTGATTCCCAGTCCAGCAGTTTTTGTATTATATGACAACTTGTTCTCCAGATTAAGAAATGAAATAGTTTAGTAGTTTTTTTTTAATGATTAAGGCTGGTAACCATGTGACATACTTCAAATATTTTATTTTGGGGGCAACAATTGATCATTGTTTATTCACAAGTCATATTGGAAAGATTGACTTGAAAGTATGGTTGTTGAGATGAAAGGAAATGGCTTCAGGGAAATCAATGTTGGCTTCCAGCAACTCCAGGAGGAAAGGGGGTAAGTGTGGAAGAGGGAGGAAAAAAAGTCTACTCTTGCACTTTAAAGTCAAAAATGAATTTGTCCCAGAATCATTGAGTAAAGAAAATTGAAAGAAAGGCACATTTCTCTCACCTTATTGCTGTTTGTAAGAGAACTTCTTTTCTAATTCTTCCTCTGGCATCTTTCAATTGGGCTGAAGTTGGTGGGTGAACCCATTGTAAATAACGAGCTCTTTGACGGGCCACTAGTATCTGTCAAAGAGAAACATGCCATTCATTAGTCATGCTGGAAGGGGAAAAGAAAAGAATTACCCAGCATTCTGTCCAAACAAGAAACTGTCACCACAAGGTTGTACATTTGTCCTTATAATTTAACAATATTCTCTCAGTGATTCTATCTGGCCGTATATTATGGAATACTATCAACTTGGAAGAATCAGAATTATATGTAGCTGGCACATTAAGGAGAAAAAAACTGAAGATTTCATTTTCTATATTTGGGGTGCAGAAGGAATTCCTTATTGGGAAAACTTCCTTGAATTTCAGAACATCAGAAAAATTGTATTAAAAATTTTTAAACACATTAAAGACAACAATGTCTAAATGGCAAATAAGTTGTGACATCTGAAAGCAATGATTAAGTAATATTTTGGGGGGGAAATAAACAAAGAATAACTTCTGTGACTGTGATGAAGACGGGAGAAAAATATGATACAACTTAATGAACATAATTTGCAATATTCAATCTCATAAGCTTCTTGAGAGCACATTCCACATTTTCCTTTGTATTGACTATATTAATCACTAAAGTGCTAGGAATATTTCTTTTAGGAAACCATTATTTCATTGAGATGAATATGACCATCATTGAGAAAGTTTACAAGTTCTCCATGGTTTAATTGATGACGACTTCATTAGTTTCTTTGGTACCTTTTCCCCTCTCCTTCTAGTAGCTCAGTGGTTCAGTAGGCACAATGGATAGAGTGAAAGACCTAGAGTTAAGAAGACCTGAATTCAAATCTAGCATCAGATTTATTGTTGTGTGACCCTGAGCAAATCAGTTACTTTCTGTTTGCCTCAGTTTCCCCACTTTTGAAATAGAAATACTATCAGCACCTGCCTCACAGGGTTGTTGTAAACAGTAGATGAAATATTTGTAAAGTGCTTAACACAGTGCCTGGCTTATAGTAGATTCTATAAAAATGGTTATTTCTTTCCCATCTCCTTCCTTCCCCTCAAACTACCAAAAATCAGCTGATTAAAATTTTTAGTTGATCAGTATTGTCAAACTTAGATAAGCAGGTCTGCAGAAAATGGATAACCAACACTGGGCCCATCATATCAGTGTCTGTTTAGCTTGGAAGGATCTGACTCTTTCACTCCAATAATGGGACTTTATGAAAGGATTGTGCATATAAATCTAATAAATGCCTATTGACAAAATGAATAATTTTCCTATGTGTCAATTAGAATAGTACTAATCTCAAAAAATATGTATTTCATGTAATGCCAGGAAGAGGATTAGTCAGTCATTGAGCTCATCATATTATAACATGCACACCTACTTGAATTCATTCTCTGTATTCTTTGGAGGAAATGCATATGTATGCGTTTTCTGAATTTGTGCATAATTTATGTTTTATATATTTGTGTTGAAAGAAGTAGAAGACATCAGTAAGCAGTTCATTATCTTTCAAAGCAAAAATCAAAATCTATCTCAAAGAATACTTTGGATGAGAAGCAAAAATAGTCACTTTTTTCAATGAAACCTAAAAATAACTCAATACTAATAATAGTAAAAATAATTTTTCTGTTTATATAATTCTTTAAGATTTATAAAGCACCTAAAGAGTTAAATCACTTACTTTTTCAAAGTCAGCTGCAGTGTTGGGAATGCAACAATATGAAGGGTACAGGGAACAATTCTTGGAAAAATGATGCAATTCATATTCAATGTTCTTGGTTGCATCACATAATGCCTCAATAAAGAAATCTTTGTGGTCTTTTTTTCTCCAAGCTAGGGTCAAGGCTACAAAGAATATCTGGAAAGAAAATCACAATGTAACTTATAGCCAAGTCCATTTGGTTTGTTACCTTTCTCAACATAAAAACTCTTTTCTGTTCCCAGACCAGAAATGGCACTCAAGTTTTAGGTTTAACTAAGCTCTTTTCATATAAACAATAATGGCAAGCAAAAGAATTGGCACAATAGGTAAACTATCTCAATATATTAGCATTCTAAGTATCTTGGGGTCTCCAAAACTTCTATCCTTAAAATGTGCAGGAATTGTGGTCATTATTCTTAATTTAAGACCAGGAGGCCTGTGGAAGTCCTAGAAAAGTTTTTACAAAAAAAAAATTATAGACAGTTTCTTAGGATTATATGCCAGGCTCTAACTGAGAAGTGGAATTAATTCAAAAATCATTGATTGGAGTCAGAGCTTCCCTTGGTCTTAAATATACAAATTTATCAGAGATTATTCCCTTTCTGTGGGACTAATGTTGCCCAGCTCTCAGGGGAGTTTAGTTAAAGTCCACATAAACACAAATTGGACATGTGAAAGAGTCATATTACATAGATTTCCCTTTCTGGAGAAAAGTTGTACAGTAAATTAAAAAAAAAACTTCACATACAGGGAAAACACTCTGGGATCATGGACCTGGCTTCAGACATTTACTAGCTATGTGACACTGGGCAAGCCATTTAACTCTATTTGCCTCACTTCCTCATCTATAAAAATGATCTAGAGAAGGAAATGGTAAATCACTCTAGTATCCATGCCAAGAAAACCCCAATGAAGTCATCAATGACTAAACAACAAAGCATATTTGTTATTTTATAAAACATGTCAGTCTCCTGTCTTAATAGATCATGAGATCATAGATTTGGAGAAAGAAGGGATCTTAAGAATCATCTAGAATAGTCCTTTCATTTCACAGATAAGGAAATCAAAGTCTAGAATGAAAAAATGGCACCAAAGATCAACATTAGATTGTGGCATACTATAGGTAATCAATAGTCTTATGATCTGGCTGAAAACATCAAAAGTGCTTGGTTTGAATTTTAATTCCTCTAATTACTCTTGCCCCCACCTTCAAAGTTGTTTGCAAGTATCTATTGATTTGTTATGGAGAATCATGGTAAGGATGATGTTGAGTCTAATTGTTCTATTAATGAAAAGAAACCATTACAGCATATTTGTTAATATTTTTAATGCACTAAAGTAAACTGTAGTGATCTGGGGGAAGGGAGAAGTAATTTTTATTCCACAAGGGAATTGTCTATTTCCTGGTCATTCCTGCACTTAGCGCAGTGCCTGATACATAGTAAGTCCTTAATAAATGCTTATTGATTGATTGATTGACTTTTGGTTTACTAATCATCTAGTCCCCTAATTTTTTTTACAACAAACTGATAACAATTAAAACTCTTCTTACCACAAGTGGCTGGACAATAAAAATACAGCCCACAATGGAAAAGAACACTGAATGGATCCACTGGACACACTTTGAAGGACCAAACCTATATAGAAAAAAAAATGGAACTGTATTTTATGATCTTCACACTTCTACTTCCATAATTTAACTAGTTTTACTGCTTTCATGGTGGAAATTAAACAATAGATGCAGGGTCCCAATAAGAGGTTCCCCTTACTCCTTGAGTCTCTTCCCTCTGCTTGAACTCAAATGAGCCAGAATATTTTTTATAATTTTATCTCATCTGCAGATTAATTCTCAATACAAATCTCCCTAGGGACATGGATGAGAGCAAACTCTGAATGGAATATATTTCATCATAAAATCTTTGAAGGAATGGATCACTACCTTTATCTATTTTTTTAAATTCTGCCTAGTACAGTACTTGCACACATAGGTACTTGTTAGAATCTATTGAGCAGACTAGAAACAAATTCTAAAATAATATTAATGTTAATTGGGCAGAATTCTAGAACTGGAAAGGATTAGTAATTAGTTTGTGACTAGTAGTTAAACTAGTAACTAGTAACTAGTTTAGACTCCTTGTTTTATAGAAAAACTGAGACAAACGGATGGGTTAAATGACTAACCTTCTTGTCACCCAGCTAGTATGGGAGACTATCCAAGGGCCAAAGATAGTCCACTTTTCCCTAAACAATACTGCTCTCTTTAGGTGGATTTTGGTATAATAATTAATGAACTATTAAGAGATGATTGTAATATTCTAGTCAAACATATCTTTTCTCCTCTCCAAAAAAAAGTGAATAGGATGATTGTCTGCCTGAAAAAATGCAGGAAAGTAGTAATGCATTGCCTACATTGCCTTTTGAGCAAGTTACTTCTTAACATGCACCCATAATATAGCTTATTGTTTCATGGAGTTAGAAATGATGAGGAGAGAATTCAGAAGTTTTCTAGTCCAACCCCCTCATTTTGTGAGACCAAGGAAGCTACTTGCCTAAAGTGACAGAGATCATGGATGTCAAAAGTGGGGATTTGAACCCAGGTTCTTAACTTCAAAGAGAGTGCTCTTTTTAGTGCAGCATTCAGGCCCAACTCAGTTGATTGTAGAATTTCCATTTTGTCTACCATTGAATGTCTTTCCTAATTTCTAGGTTCATTATTTTAGATATTCAGCAAGAGAAAACTTATAGACTATTATCTACTTTTGAAAAAGTCCCCAAAAATCCAGCTCCAAGAAATAAATATTTACCTAAATGACGGGTAATTTATATTACTTTTCCCTCCACCAATTCCCTTGGCCTATTGCTTATCTATAATTGTCATATCATTAGAAATGAACAGTCGTTTGGAGCACTAAATTTGGGAGGAAGAGAAAGTGCAATGATCTAATCCAATACCAGCCCAGTAGATTTTTGTCACTTAAAAAGTCCTAGTTAACCTTTTACAATCAGAAAGGTAAAATTATCAGGTTCAGTCTCAAGGAAGAAAGAGAAAGGGCATGATAGAAATCTATTGTGGTTCTGTTTAATTACCAGGCAGTGTTCTTTTTACTCAGAACTGGCAGTAAATAAATCAGCTCTGTGTTCTGGGAAAAGGGCCAGTCTCTGATTCTGTGAAATTTGAGATATTCCTGCACGTCTTTCTACTAAAAAGCATAATGATGTTTGCACCAGTCGCCTGTCTCAAAAGCTCTCCTCAGAGGATTGCATTTTGCAGACATTCACACAGCCTTTTGCCGCCATGACTTGTAAACTATGCAACTTGGCAATTTGAACACCCGCTCCTAAAAGTTTCTATGGGGTTATATGGTATATAACAATTATTTTTTGTTATTTAAAAGAAAGGTGATTTTTAGTGTTGAAAGTGGCACTGGTTCACCATAAGCTCTTTATATTCAAAGTCATTATCAATCTGGCTGCATCCCTTCTTTCCAGCCTCATTTCACAATATTACGTGACTATACACCACCTTTTGGGACTTATTAACATTACTCCTCAAATGGTAAAACTAGCCAAACTGCTCTTGAAGATTCCCACGCATAACACTGCATCTCTTGTCTTTATGACTTTACAAAGTCCATTCTTCCATGCCTGGAATGTCCTCCCTCCCCAGCTCCCCTTCTTAGAATCCCTGGTTTCCTTCAAAGCTCGATTCAAAGGTCACTTGCCACACAGACCTTTCCTGATTCCTCCCTGACAAAAATCCTCTCATTTTATTCTTGGATATACACTTATATGTACAGATTGTCTCCCTCAGCAGAATATAGACAATTTTAGAGGGACAGGGTCTGCTAAATTTTTGTTCTTACAACTCTACTGGCCAGCCACAATGCTCACCACATTTTAGTCACTTAATAAATTGTTGACTGATTTATTTACTCCCAATATCGTATATAGTTAACTGGTGACAAAGTGACTAGAATGCGGAACCTGGAGTCAGGAAGATCAGAGTCCAGATTTTACCTTCCTGGCTTACCAGCTGTGTGACTCTAGAGGCACAAATCATTTAACCTCTCCTGCAGTTTCCTCTTCTAATAAATGGGATGAATAATATACTTATCTCCCAGGGTTGTTGTGAGAACAAAATAAGATAATATTGTAAAGCAGTTTGTTAACTTTAAAGTGCTGTATCAATGTTAATTATTATCATAATGATGGGGACAATGATGACAATGACAATAACTACAATGACAACAATAGGAAAATGAACCCTACAATTATGACTATTACTACTACTACTACTACTATTTCTACTACTACTACTTCTACTACTACTACTTCTACTACTACAATTACTACTACTACTTGTATTACTACTACTACTTGTATTACTACTGCTACTACTACTTCTACTGCTACTACTACTACTAGTATTACTACTACTACTACTACTACTAGTATTACTACTACTACTACTACTACTA
>JAJPUD010002980.1:223817-279058 GCA_023553655.1 Myrmecobius fasciatus
TACTACTACTACTACTACTACTACTACTACTACTACTACTAGCATTATTGCTACTACTTTAGCAGAATTGTATTATCTTCATTCATTGTACTCTGGTCTCTTCTTACCATGTCCTTTCTCTGACTCCACCACTCTACCCCCATCTCAATTTATTGAAATTATTGCCCTCCAATCCTCCTCCATGATATTTTCTCTAATCACATCCCAGTTAAATCTCTCATGTCACACTTTTTGTCATCACCTATGTACTTTTTTGAACTCTTATTAGCATTATTTTGCAAACACATATAATCCTACTATAAAATTAAAAGCACATTGATGGAAGGAACTGTGTAATTCTTCTTTTATCCATTTCTTGCATTCAGCAGAGAACTTAATAGATGTTTAATTGCATATAATATAGAAAAACTAAAATAAACAATACAATTGTTTTATGTATTTTTATTTTACAATTTTATATAGTGTTTTTTCTCCAGGAAACCATATAAGTTCTAAAGCTGTTCTAAGGGTTAGTAAGACATATACTTGATAGATCCAGAGAATATGTGCTAAATCAGACCTGCAGGGCCGTATTGTATTACTTTGAGAGTACCTTGGGCCTTACCTGTATCCTAGCAGTCCTGTCACCAACCCACAAGTCACAGAAAGTAGCCCACAAGTGATCCAAGCTATATGGGAGAACCAAAGAGGAAGAACCATCAGTTTTTGCAGAGCTGGTTCTTCTAATCTATTGCAGGGTTCTTAGGAGAAGACCACAAAAAAAAAATTCATTTTGTAAACAAAATACAAAATACATTTTCTAGGAGACCATTTTGAAAACATTTCAGATAGTAGACATTTTAATTTGGATATTGGGAGGCAGCTAAATGGCACTGTGGGTAGATTGCTCTACCTGGACTAAGACCTAAGCTTAAATATAACTTTGGAAATTTATTAGCTATGTGAACCTGGACAAGTCATTTAATGTCTCTCAGTCTCAGTTTTCTTAACTGAAAATGGGGATTATAATAGTGCCTACCTCACAGAAGACCAAATGAGATTAGTTAGAGATATAGATATCACTTTGCAAACTTTAAAGTGCCATATTAATGGCCACTATTATGATTGTGATTAATTGCCATAATTTATCATTGGTTGTTTTCCTACTAGGTCAGTAATTCTTTAAAAATGGTACTCTCCATAATTATTTTAATTTATATTGAATCTGTTTTCACTTATGATTGTGGGACCACAGGTTTTGAACTGAGAAACCTCAGAAGTCTTAGTTTATCTAGATATTTTGCCTCTTGATTAATTTGAGATTGTTGCCAAATGTTGTCCCTTCAACCATGCGAGGCTCTCAGACATCTTTCCTCATGACCAGTTTCAGATAAGCAAACATGGTTTTGACACATCTGTATCTGATCTTAGGTTATTCTTTCCTTGCTTTAATTGGCAGTTTTTTAAAGAAAGAAAAGACTACATATGTGCATAGAGAGTATCCCAAAAGTCTTAATGTAGTTTCAAGCTATTAAAGCTTAAAATTTATTAGCATTAACTAAATTTATAATATGTCATTCAGAAATTACTACATTACATTATTCAGATATTACAATATTATATTCAGATTAACTACATTCATGAATACTGAAAGAACTAGTTGACATTTATGAGTAATATTAGAGAATATGTGGAAAAAAGAGTATTAAAAACTACAAAAATAGAGAAAATTTTGATTGTAAAAGAGGAAACATGATGGGAACTATAAAGTATAAACCAGTGAGCTTGACGTAAATTCCTCAGGAAATTCCAGAATAGATAATTAAAGAGATGAATATTTTTTGTCAGCAACTTAGGTAAAAGCACTGATGTCATGCTGGTCATATTTGCAGATGACATCAAGCTTGAAGAAATTACTAACACACTGAAAAAAGTCAGGATCCAAAAAGATCCTGCATTAGATTGAAACTAAGAAGGGAAAATTCAATACAGATGAATACAAAGTCTTACACTTGGGTTCAAAAAAATCAATTTTACCAGTGAATTAGGGGAGGTAGAATTAGAGAGTGGTTTATCTGGAAAGATGTTAGTGTGCTGTATGTTTCAAAACAAAAAAAACAAAAAAAAATGTGATCTTGGGCTGCATTAAGAGTGGCAACACTGGGGCATCTAGGTGGCGCAGTGGATAGAGCACCAGCCCTGAAGTCAGGAGGACCTGAGTTCAAATTTGGTCTCAGATACTTAACACTTCCTAGCTGTGTGACCCTGGGCAAGTCACTTAATCCCAATTATCTCAGAAAAATAATAATAATAATAATAGAAAAAAAGAGTTGCAACACTTCCAGGGATGAAGTGATAGTCCTTCTATATACTCTAGTCCAGCTATTTCTAGAATATTATTTTGAGCATCACTATTTTAAAAGGGCATTGATAAGCTGGAGAAAATCCAGAGGAGGACAGCCAGGATGGTGGAAAGTTTTGAGTCTGTCATATGAGAATCAGTTGAGGAATTGAAGATATGATAGTTATTTATAGATAATTGAATATCTGTGTCTATAGATATTAGAAAAAGATGATTAGATATATTCTTTTTGGCCCCACAGAGTAAAACCAGGAATAATAGATAGAAATTTCTAAGAAGCAACTTTAGGTTTGATGTCAGAAAAACATTCCCTGAAAATTATATATGTGTGAGAGTGGAATGGGTTGCCTCCAGCGATGATTGGATGTCCCTCATTGAAGGCTTTCAAGCAGAGGTTGAATAACCATTTGTCAGGCATTTTATAAAGAAGGATTTCTTTTGAGTATAGATTGGTTACTGTAGATTGTCACTGATACAGGGATGTTTCAGCACCAACTCCAATTGTCTTGCTTTTTTTTGTTATTATGAGTAATGACACCTCAGAAATCTTTAAAAACTAAAAATCAGGACTTGATTGTTTTGCTGATTATCTATACTTTAAAAAGTGATGAAGAAAATGTTCATAATGCAAATCACACTTAAAAGTGCATTGTACTTATTGTTTCGTTTCTTGGAGATCTGAGTGTTAAATATTTATAAGCACACCTCTGCTGAGGGCCTTTACAACTCTAAATGCTATGTTGTTATAAGCAATAAATCCAATTTTCCTTAAAATACTGGGAAAATGAAGGAAATCATTGCAATATATAATTATTCAATTTTAAAAGCTCTCTAAGGACTCTTGTTTTATATATATGTACATACATATATATAATAAACCATATATAAAATAAACCATTATTTAAAATGCTAATCCTTTTATTTTAACAAAAGAGGCAACTCCAAAGAAGCCTAAACAGTTCTTTTGTTGCTGATTAAAAATTATTTTCAGTCATGGAAAATAAACATTTTTAGCAAAAATATTCCCTCTTTTTTAAGAGAAGGGTTTGGATGGGTGATTTTATTCATGTATGAAATACCTGAAGAGGAAATTTTTTTCTACCATGGTAGTTATTATTCAATTTCTAATTTTAGTGAATTCCTATGGTCAAGAAGACATAAAGTGACTTGCTCATCATCACACAATCCCCATTGATTAGAGGTGAGATTTGAGGCCAAGCCTGTCTCTGAGACTGACCCTCTTATTCCCTACACTCATCTGTTTCTACTTGCAAATTTCCAGTTCTTAAAAACTTATAATTCATAGAATACTTTTCTATTTTTATTGATTGGCTAGATGCACTTTACATCCACATCTGGCTAGAGCCATGTCTTATTGGGCATAATCTCTATATGCTTACATCTAGTTGGAAGTAAACATATATGTCTTATTGAAGTATTATTTGAGTTTAAACCTTAATTTGTCTAAATGTGTTCATTTGTCCTATTTCTCAATTGGCTTATAACAGCTTTTTCTTTAAAAAAAAAAGATTATATTTAAGAATATCTCCCAGTATTTCTTTGGAACTATTCTGGGCATGCAACATGCAAGATGGGTGCATATTTTCAATTGTCCTGCACTATGGATTTGACCTGAGAAACAACTAGAATCAGTGTGGGATTCTTTTGGAAGATGTCTATTAGGGTCAATTGCTGTAGTCACCCAAATGCCTGGAGAATCTGAGAGAGAAATTGCCACTTCCTTCTTTCTTCTCATTCTCATTTCCAGGGGAAGCCTCCAGAGTAAATTCCTCCAATGTGTTTTGCTACAGAGAACAAGAGAGAAAAAAGAACAATGGTGATTAATATTTTAGCATCAATGGAAATGCAAACAGCAAGACTGCTCATAAAAATTCACAAGAATAAAATGGGGCAAGCTTTGTACATTAATCCTCTGGATGAATTCTGAAAGATCAAAATTATGAGAAAGAAAAGCAATGATTCAGACTTGTTAGAAACTATGGAGCAATGGTAGCATATAAAAGATAGAATCAAAAGGATATTTATGTAGGAAATTAAGAAACTATACAGAATTGCACTTGCACAGTGATATACCTGAACACTTTATTAAAGAAATATTTTTTGAAAGACAAATTTTTGAAATTCTATGGTTTTGGGAAACCAACTACAGAAAAATTAAAAGTAAAAACTATGGAATTACCTATTAAACTATTTACCTCATACTTATTCTGTAAATTTTGTGTCCATTGATGGAAATCATGACCTGATGAAAACAAATTAAAAGCAGAATGTTGAGCTGAAGGACATAATCAAGGGGCAAAAGAGAAAGTATTTTCCTCCTATACATCCTTCCTCTAAGCAAAATGGCTCTTCTTTAAGAACCACAAAGTATCTACGGGCAAGATTTTGTGATACTGATGCCAAAACGTGGACTTACTTGCAACAAAGATTGTGCCTGGAACAAACATTACTTTGATGAAAAAGTTTAAACCCTCTAAAATAAAGAAGACTTTTTAAAAAATCTATGTGGGTACTTGAACTCTTTATATTTCTCAGAGATCTCTCCCTCTCTCTTTCTGTGTGTATGTGTGTGTATGTGTATGTGTGTGTGTATGTATATATATACACACATATATGTTTTCTGCATTTAGGCTGTGAGATTTGAAGCTAAATAGGGTTGTAGGTCAATTAGTCCAATACTCCTATTTTTACGTGGGACATTCAATTCCAAAGAGACTGAGGGCATTATCCAAGGACATATACATAAAGTAAGTGGCAGAGCCAAAATTCAAATCTGGGTCATCTGATCCTAAATTCATCATTTTTTCAAACATACCATTTTGCTTCTTCATTTCTTTATCAAAATACTACTGATTAAGAAATATCAATTAAGATAGCTGTATTTGTTCTTAGAAACTAATACTTTCTTCTTCTTCCTCCTATCTTTTTAAAAACTATGTCTTCCTAATCTCATTCAGGTTGGGAGTACAGAGACCATTCATGAGCTTAATCTAACTACTAATCAACACAAAATCTTTGACTTATTCCATTGCCTATTTGGACCAATTTATCCTTCCTTGAGCAATCTGTTAACCTTCAATTTCTGGGGAACTCACCATATAAATGCTGAACTTATTATGAGCACCCAAATGGTACAGCCCACTGCAACTCAGAACTCCAGGTTCAGGAGATCCACTTCCCTTGGTAACTAGGATTACAGACATGTATCACTGTGCCAAATTCTATTCTCTTATGAAAAAGTACAAAAAAGAAACTCTCTTTTGTTTGCCAAATATTATCTATGACATAAGAAATACTTTTAAATTGCCCAATTGTGTTCTATTTTAAAATTTTATTTTTATTGATACCTTTTGGTTTTTTACATCATATTTTTTAATTTCTGAATGAACTCACCTCATTTAGGATGCCATCTCTTTTAACAGAGTTTTTAAAATAGAGTAAAAAAAAGGCAGTAAAATTAGCTAATATTGACAACGTCTGACAGCATATGAAATGTTATATATCTATAATTTCCCATTTTTGTAATGATGGGAAGTAGATACCTTTCCTTAATTCTTTCCCAACAATTCTTTCCCATTTTTTCAGTTCAAATTGATAATGCTATTATTTATCTGATATGGTTTTTAGGCTTTGGTATATACATATATTCATCCCATATATATGTATATGGGATTTGACACTATATTCTCTTTACCCTTTGCTGAATATATTGGAGATCCTCTGTGGGATTTATATTGGTCTTCAATGGGATTCCTAATGGTTTTCTGTGAAGGCAAAGAAGAGACTTTATTAAGCATTGTCTTTGTAATGCAACAGCAACTACAAAATGAACAGGTCAATCCAACAACCCAAATTATTCCATTTTTACCTTACTAAGCCTGAATAACAGAGACAACAATAATGCCATTGGAGAGATGATCAAAATGGAGAGCATACCATTCATTAAAGAGACTACAGAGACATCTGGGAGGCCAATTTCAGGAAACTGCTTTAAAAAATTGCATAAAAGTCATGTTAATTTTGAAATATTAGTAATTCTTATTGGAAAGACATAATTTGCTTTGAAGCAGAACACACACAACATGAACGTACAATATTTTAATTCCATAAAGTTTCCCTTTATTAAGATTTCCTTTCTTGTTCTTTTCCACTGAAATCCCTCATTTACCCCCTCAAAAATGAGAAGATAAATATTTATTGGAAATATATACACATACACATATACACATATACATATATAATTGGGTTTTTTCCTATAGAAACCCTTAAAAATTTTGAGTTCTAGTTCTTAACTTACAAATTAGTGAAAAAATATGACTATGAGTTTTTAAAAATTTCACATCCATGGCCCTTCATATTACATTACATATACAATGGAACCACTGAAGCCTTTCCTATATGTAGCACAGAATCAGATATCCAACAACTGGTTCAAAATCTTCAACATATGCAAAGAGGACATTTCCCAGACAGCTGCTGTTTTAGCATTCTTAAGTACATTCTCCAAGTACCCAGAGGTCATGAGAAAGTTATCCATTTCATAGTATGATGAGGGAATACATATTTAAAATGTTTTTCCTTTCATCAAAAGTCATTACATGATTTCTCTCAGAAATCAACATATTTAGTCAAAGATAAGAACTTAATTTTAATCCTTCATAATTTTTTTAATGACATTAGCTCAGTGCTTTCAAATGTGTCACTTCCACTATAGATTTACTTGGTCCATTCTGACCACTTTCCCTGACTTGATTTCTTCTTTAAGTGACTTTTCTACTTTTCTATGTGATAAAAGGAACCTATTAAGTAAAAACATAGACTTTAAGCTAGAAGGAACCTTTTGACCTGATTTTAAGATCAAGGACCTAGAGCTGGAAGGAACCACAGAGACCATCTTCACTATCTCCTTCATTTTGCAGGTGAGGAAACTAAGTCTCAGTTATGTTAAGTGGCTTGCTCAAAGTCACATAGGTAGTTGATACTCTAGGATTCACTCAATGCTTCTAATTTCAATTTCAGGATTCTTTTTTTTTCAACGATAAATTCATCTGGTTTTTTGATTTGTTTGTTTGTTTTTGGTTGGTTGGTTTTTTTTTGAGGCAGATGGGGTTAAATGACTAACTTGCCCAGGGTCAACAACTAGGGAATGTTAAGTGTCTGAGGCCATCCTGACTTCTGGATTGGTGCCCTACCCACTGCACTATCTAGCTGCCCCTAATATTCAACTGTTAAATCTATACTCTTTTTGGTCCATTTATTGTCCTTTTCAATCTTCATCTGTAAATGTGCTTAGGATGTTGTGGCTTATGTGTATTTCATTCAAAAATCTTTTCAGTCTCATTTCCTCATTTCTACCCACTCAGTATTTTGTGAAGCAATATTTCTGATATTCCTCCAGCTATGCCCCCCTGTCCTTGCTTTCCATGTCTTCTTACTTGTAAAATAATTATATTTAAAGAACATCTCATTATCATTATCAAAGTATAAAAATAGGACATATGTTTGCCACTGCTATGAAGAATATCCTCCTGCAGGGTCCAAACATAAAAAAGACTCTTATTGAGTGAGAGGTCTTCCAAGTGCTACCATTTGTGGAAGACCTTGTGCTGATTGCATAATGCCCCTGAACCCTGTAAGTCCTCCTCAGTGAAATTAAATTTCCTTCAAAAGAGATCAGCCTAACAACACACACAAAAGCTAAAGGGGTCAGAATGCTTATTGTCCAGATAATGACATGCATTTACAAGGGCCAATGGCATATCTATTAAAGTACATACATTACAGTACAAGTATTATTTATGAATAATTATCTGAACCCAGAATTGAACAAAAGGAAGAAAGTGATTTAACTCAATTTGGGAAATGAAGTATATTTTTAATGATCTCAAGCTTTCCTCATACATAAAAACTGATGTTTTTTATTTAAACACTAATAGACTGGGACACCAAAATCTCTAAAGACTCAAAATTTGGATTGGTCTAAATGACAATGGTAGGCACAAGTAGGTTTATAGCGGGGCAGCTAGGTGGCACAGTGGATAGAGCACCAGCCCTGAAGTCAGGAGGACCTGAGTTCAAATCTGGTCTCAAACATTTAACATTCCCTAGCTGTGTGACCCTGGGCAAGTCACTTAACCTCAATTGCCTTAGTAAAAAGCAAAAAAACAAACAAACAAACAAAACACAAGTAGGTTTATAGCCTGTTACTAATAATGACACAGTTAAGAATGGCATAAACGATACCACCCAGGAAGCATTTGATTATAAAATAAGATACATTGGTCATAGAATAGGAGAGATAGTAAATGTACAATCTAAATAATGAATTGTTATACATAAAATGTTAGAAAAAATTAAAGAAAGATATCTTGCATGTTGAATAGAGCCTCAATGGAAAATTAATTGGAAGACAGGAATAGGAATTGCATAAGGTGAGAAATATTTATTGTTGCAATCTACACCAGTGTATGGAAAACCACATCAAAGAGATTATGAATCCATTGAAATATTGAAGCTATTGATAAATAAAAATCTAGATTCTTCAGACCTTACTCATCTCCTAATATTTATGCTTTTAAAAAGATGCCAGCATGTGCCTTCTTAGTATTTTTTTTTGCTGAGGCAATTGGGGTTAACTGACTTGCCCAGGGTCACACAGCTAGAAAGTGTTAAGTCAAAGAGATTTGAACTCAGGTCCTCTTGACTTCAGGGCGGGTGTTGTATCCACTGCACCATCTAGCTGCCCCAATATGTGCCTTCTTAAATAGAGGTAGGGGTGGGGAGGAAGGGAGAGAATATGGAGCTCAAGATTTTAAGAACAAATGTAAAAAAATTGTTTTACATGGAACTAGGGAAAATAAAAAATATTAAATATAAAAAATGCCAAAATATAGACTTGAATTTAAGACCACTTTAAAGATAATATAGTTTCACCTACCTCTTCTTGTTCCATAGCAATTAATGCAGCATTGATAGACATATAGCCAAATACCAAGAAAAGGCAAACTATGAGCCTCTCAGTATGAGTGAAGCAACTGTAGGATGGACGGCTATATAGTGATATCCACATATGAAAATCTTCTAGATACTCAGTGAATTTGGAATACAAAAGCTAAAACAAAAATAGGCAAAAGCATTATTATTGTTACAGAATACAAACTGGAAATTTGTGAATATTCTGAAATCTTTGTTGGAATGAGAAACACAGTAACATGAATATTCAATGATTTTGCAAAACTATAATTCATGAATGTTATTTCTTACAATTTCTTGTGTGATTCAATTAAATCGTTTCTCAATCACTTCTCAATATAGTGCATAGTTTAATATCAATACAGTGAAGATTTACTAAATTATCTCCCCTGTTAGTTCTATACTTAGAAGAAGCAGAATAGAAATTGGAAATAATTTGAGGACATAATACAAAAAAATATGCTTCTTTCATTCACTTAACAATCATTTGACAAGTGTTTCTGCTATGTTCTAAGCACTGTAGATACAAAAACAAAAAGTTCTTTGGTTCCTGTTCCCAAGGACTTGATGTTTGATGCAGGGTAAGGATGAGAGGGTGGTAGAGGGGAGATATTCTGTGTGGAAGCTAGAATTAACAAAGAGAAGGGAATAGAAACAGGGAAAACAAGTGAGAGTTTCTGAACTGAAGGGGTAGACTTTGTGGAGGTAGAATCCATGAAATTTGGCAACTGAATGGATATGAGAGCTACATAAGAGTGAAGACTTGAGAACAGTGACCTGGGAGACTGAATGGAAAATTAAGGAACATGAACAACATGAAGGAGGAAGGTATGAAGAAGAAAGGTTTGGGAGGTGGGGAACAACAAAATGTTGTCTTTTAAATCTATTGGATATAAGACTTTTGTTATTCAGTTGAAAATGTCTTCAGAAACCTAATCCAGTGTTCTTTCTACTATGCTATTCTGCTTTCTGGGCTATGTTTAATAAGTTAATAAAAACATAATGTCAGATAACTCTAGAATAAATTCACTGCAACAATAAACAGTGGATCACAATGCTGTACTATATTATACTGGTCACTGGAACCATGTCTCATACATACATACATACATATATATATGAAAGGCTTAGATAAGATGAACTCTAAGGTCCTTTGAGCTCTAAATTTTATGAACCCCTTAGGGACAGCAGATGGAGTTGCTAAGCTCCCCCAGCCCTCCCGAAAAAAAAAAGAATTGCAGCTGAAAGAAATACTTTGAGAAGAGTTTCTTGCTTCAGTTTTGACTTACTTTCCTGAAACCAAGTCCATTTCTGAGAGGAGTGAGCTCTCGATCAACTTTCCCTTCCCACTTGTTCACAGATAACCAGCACTCAGCAGGAAAGAACCAACTTGCTCCAGTGATTAGATCTTTCACAATCACATGGCTGATGTACCAACTTGGAGAACATCCACTGTTATCATGCCAGAGGTGGATTTTCCAAAGTGGGCCTAGATTATTTGGAATACTAATGAAACATAAATACAAAAAGAAAATCAGTAATCCTATCTGATGGGACTGAATTTTATCCTGATCCTATGAAGGAAAGGCTTGCTTGTCAGCTTTTGTTGTGATAGACAGAGGGAAGGACTTGCAGGATAGTTTTAGCTGAAGTAATTAAGAATGTTAAACCTCTAATCTTAAAATAAGACTTTTATTTTTTTCTTGTTTTTCCATCACAATCACTTCCCCTTAAAACCTCATCTCCTTACTTCCAATCACTGAATTCGCATTTTAGCAAAACAAACCAAAAAACAAACAAAAAATATTTAAATAAAACTATCTATTACATTGACCACATCTATGGCCCTAATGACTCGATTGATAGAAAGTACTTTACTTTCTAAGCTTCTTATAACCAAGACTCTTTAAAAGACTCATTAAAATGTCTTAAATTTCTCCTCCTTATATAATTTGTTAGTATAGTCTTTGTGTAATTCTTCTATGGTTCAGCCTTTATCACTTTCCATCATTTCATATAATTCTTACCATGTTATTCAGTTCTTACTAATCTAAAATTCATCATTTCTTACTACATGATATTGTATTAGTCATTCCAATTGATTGGCACTCGTTTTGTTACCACTTCATACTACTATAAAGAATGCTGTTAAGAAGGCTATATATCCCAAAGAGATCTTAAAGGAAGGAAAGGGCCCCATATGTGCAAAAATGGTTGTGGCAGCCCATTTTGTAGTGGCTAGAATGGATGCCCATCAATTGGAGAATAGCTGAATAAATTATGGTATACAAATGTTATGGAATATTATTGTTCTGTAAGAAACAACCAGCAGGATGATTTCAGAGAGGCCTGGAGAGACTTGCATGGACTGATGCTGAATGAAATGAGCAGAACCAGGAGATCATTATACACGGCAACAACAAGACTATATATGATGAACAATTCTGATGGACATGGCTCTCTTCAATAATGAAATGTTTCAAACCAGTTCCAATTGTTCAGTAAAGAAAGCCATATTCATCCAGAGAGAGGGAAATGAAATGTGGATCACAACATAACATTTTTATGCTCTCTATTGATGTTTGCTTGCATTGTGTTTCCTTTCTCTGATTTTTCTTGTAGACATGATTTTTCTTGCACAGCAATGATAAGGGTGGAAATATGTATACATATATTCGACTTGTCAAGTATTTTAATATAATTAACATATTGTGGATTTCCTGCCATCTAGGGGAGGGGTGGGAAGTAGGGGGAGAAAATTTGTAACAGAAAGCTTTGTAAGGTTTAATGTTGAAGAATTGTCCATACATATGTTTTGCAAATAAAAAGCTTTAATTAAAAAAAAAGAATGCTATATATGTTGCTGTTATTATTAGCTGATTTTATGTAGCATTTCAATATTTACAAAGTGCTTTATATATATTTATTACTTCAACTATTTCTTACAACAACCTTGTGAAATAGTACTATTACTATTTCCACTTACAGATGAGGAAACTGGCAATGAAAGAGACTAAATTAATTTTACAGTGCCTCACAGACAATAAGTATCTGATGCAGGACTCAAATTCAGCTAAACCTTATTCAAAATTCAGTTCTCTATCCAATATGCCAGTGACTTTAAAAAAAATTTGAACTTAAATACAAAAATATTAAAAAAAAAGAACTTTCCATGTACAGAGGAAAAACAAAAGATAATTTAATATAAAAGTATAAATTTTCATTTCATACTATTTACTCTTTTTTGAAAAATTGTAATAAATACTATACATCATTTTCAAAGCTACCCTGCTTTTCTATACTGCCTTCTCAAAAAATTCAAATAATTACCAGAATAGTTGTACCAACTCATAGTACTATTAGGAATGTGTTTGTGAATTTACTCCCCAATTACTCCCCAATTGCCCCTCCAGTACTGACTTTTTTATTTTTTTTAATCATCTAGGCATATGAAATAAAAACTCAGCCGTAGCTTTCAAATCTACAAATGCAAATCATTAATAAGTGATTTGAAGAAATATTTCATATGTTTGTTGATCATTTAAATTTGTTCTGAATGGTGTGCTATATTCTTTAACTCTATGCACTGGAGACAAATTTTACAGGGTTATGCTAACAAATTTTTAACAACTGCCTGTCTAGGGGAAAAGAAAGTCAACACAAGACCTTTAAGTTTAATTTGAACCATTCACATTTTCTCCATTATGTTCTAAGTCTAGAAAATCAACAAAATAATGCATCAAATCCTGATTTGTAATGTTTCATGATCTTCCAGGTATAAATGGTCATATTCAAAATTTAATTATCATCTCTCATAAGCTAGTACAAGTTGACTCTAGTACAATCCTGGAACAGATATTTTCCTTTTGCAAGGAATGCTGCTATGAGCCTAGCTTTGACCCTGCTTCTATTTCATAGACCATTTATCACTTCTGGTTCTTCAGCTTCAAATATTCCCATAAGTATGGATCTTGTCTTGAGTCAGATGTGATTTCTTCCCTATATGTGCATAGAAATTTCTCACAATAATTCTTCTTCATCACCTTTATCAATGTTTCCCCTACCTGCACTAAACCAGAAGGGCATTAATCAGTAACATAACTTGTTAAATTTCAATCCCAACTCCTTTTTCATGTAGGGTCAAAGAGAAGAAGAATAATTATTGCTAAGCAAATCAATACCATAAAAATATTTGGGAAGGGTGAGAAGAAAATATAGTTGACTTAGGAAAACAAGCTTTTAACAATTTGAGGGGGAGATTCAATATACAAATAGATATTATCCAAAGCCAATTTGTAGATTTCCTTTAAAATATTTGCTAATCAGTTTGGAACTATGCCCAAAGGACTATCAAACTGTGCATATACTTTGATCTAGAAGTGTCTCTACTGGATCTATATCCCAAAGAGAACATTAAAAAAGAAAAGGACCCATAATCTTTTGTGTGAAAGTGTTTGTAGCAGTCCTTTTTTGTAGTGGCAAAAAACTGGAAATTGCCCATGAGTTGGGGAATAGCTGAATAAGTTATGGTATATGAAAATCATGGAATATTATTGTTCTATAAAAAATGATCAGCAGTATAATTTTAGAAAGGTCTGGAGAGACTTACGTGAACTTGTAATAAATGAAGTGAGTACAACCAAGAGAATATTGTACAAAGCAACATCAAGATTATGTGATGATTAACTGTGATGTACTCAACTTCAACAATGAGATCATTCAAGGGAATTTCAATAAAATTGTGGAGAAAGCCATCTGTATGAAAGAGGCTCTGGGGACTGAATATGGATCACAACAGAGTACTTTCACCTTTTTTGTTGTTTGCTTGCTTGTATTTTTCCTTCTCATTATTTTCCTTTTTGATCTCATTTTTCTTGTGCAGCATGAAAAATATGGAAATATGTTTAGAATAATTGCACATGTTTAACCTATATTGGATTACTTGCTGTCTAGGGGAGGGAAAGAGAGGGAAGGGAGGGAGAAAAATTTGGAACATAAGGTTTTGCAATGTTGAAAACCATCTTTGCATGTATTTTGAAAAACAAAAAGTTATTATAAAAAATAAAATATTTTCTAATCAGATAGGTCTTATCTTCCAGTGTGTCTGAATGAGTAAAATTTAGCTATATTTCAAAGTACCTTACTATAAAGGTATGCCTGGAGTTTCTTTCAAACAGGGGCTTCTCTGGACAATAAAGCTCTCTGGTCTCCGAAAATTCATATTCTCCATAGAACACAATATGAACCTTTACATGCAAAGGGATAGAAAAACAGGAATCCATTTAATATGGGTACAATGAGAATTAAGATCAGTCAAGTTAAAAATATAATACATTTTCATTTAAGTGCATCATAAGAACAATTTGCAAGTTCCATCTTTTTCTATATGTAACCATATAGTCTTCTAGAAGACTACACCTTCAGTTTTAAGAGATATACTAAATAAACTCCTAGATAGCAGAGAAACATAAGGGCTGAAGCCATAGTCAGTTAACAGTCCAAATTAGTTATTGAACACTTATTGCTTGACTTCTATATCAAGTTCATTCTTTTGTTGAGGATAAAACAGACAGAAACTTTGCCTTCAAGAAATTTATTAAAGCATTGGCCAGTTTTTGACAATTTAAGGTCAATTTGGCTTACTCTATATTTATAATATTTATAGTATCTCTTCTCTTCCTTTCAAATAAAGACAAATCAGGAATGATTCCAAGGAAGAAGTAGTATTAAGCCTTGAATGGAGTCCCCAAGTATCCAAGATATGTCTTTAAAGTAAAGAACTCTGGGTATACTTTGAAAAAAAAATGTGGTCAAATAGGAATCTGTTTGTAAAAGACTTTGAGGTTTTGGTATAATAAGTTTAATGAGTCAAAAATGTGATACAATATCCATTGTATACAATACACATATCATCACAGGCTATGGTGAGTAGCTAAGAATAAGGATGTCTTACTGTGCTCCACTTTGGTCAGAGTCAGATGACATATAGAATACAACGTTCAATGCCAGGCAACATATTTTAGGAAAGACATTGATATAATGGAGAGAGAGAGAGAGAGAGAGAGTGTGTGTGTGTGTGTGTGTGTGTATGTATATATGTATGTATATATGTATGTGTATATATATATGTATGTATATATATGTATGTATATATATATTTGTATATATATAGAAGAAATCATATATTAAAATCATGTTCTATTGTACTTTTTATTTTAATATTTCACAGTTGCATTGTAATCTGGTTCAGTGGACACTAAGATGTGTTGATGTTACAATGCATTCTCCATATTTGACATTTCTGCTCTAATTGTCCCATTTGAGAGAGCAATTAGATTGGTCTTACTTGGTCTCAGGGCTCAGAATGGAGAGAATTAGTAAAGAAGCAAGTTAGACTTGAGGTAAGAAAAATCTTCTTAAAAATAAGAGCTAACCAAAAACAAAATGGCAACTTTGAAAAGTATTGGATTCTCCTTCAGTTGAAGTCTTCAAACAAAGATTGGATGACTATGTATATTTGAATGTGTTAAAGAGAGTTTGTGTAAGACTAATTGGCTCTTAATTCAGTAAGTTGGAATGGAGATTCCCGATTCTTACATTTTGGATGAGGAGTCTCTAGCTTTTAGAGGTTCTCACAGGAATTCTGACCAATGTCACAAATCAGTTTACAGATGATGGATGGCTTGGTGATAAAACTATTGGACTATAGTGGACATAAGCTAATGCTGTCTTGCTCATATTAAATAATGTCTCTAAATGTAATTATATTCCTGAATTGATCCCTTAAAAAGTTCTCCAATTACCTTTGCAGTCAACTGTGCTTGGGCTCGAAAACCTGTATCAATAATAACTGCATAGATTTGCTTATTGCTAGCCTGGAAGTTTTCCTGTAAGAAAATATAGCCATTCTTCTTTTGTTCATGTAGATCTCTGCGTTTGCTTACGATGGCCAGAAAAGCAAAAAGAAGCATAAAAAACATAACAAGAATACTGGGGAACAGGTTTTGTGAGATGCTGTTGAGAAAGGAAAAAATAAAAACTAATTAGTGATTGAAGTCAACATTTTAGTAGTAATGTTCATAGAGAAGCAGCATTCTCTAATAGTTATATAACCTGGAGAACATGGATTTTTACCCTCAGTTTCAAAACTGATTAATGAGACTGCTAGCAAAAAAACATCACATTTTTATACCTCTTATAAAAGAAATCACTCCCTACACATTTTGTGTGTGATAAGATCAGCATTGTGTTCATTATAACATGCTCTGCTTTTATCTATAAAGGAATCATAGAAAGGCACAAAAACCTTTTTCACTAAATATTTGATCTCAGAGCAAGTTGCCCAATATGCATAATATTGAAAATGGAAGATATTAAGCAAGATATAATGCAGTATTTTTATGTGGCAAAATCTATATCTAATACATATTTTTCTGAATATAATATTTGGTACTTTAGAACCTGACCAGTGTATTAATTTATTTCATTTAGATAAACAATTCAAGAAAACTTCATTAATAACTAAGTATGTTGAAATGGATTGTATAAACATTGATTATTTATGATATTCAATGAACTAAACTAGTAAAGTGAGAAATAAAGTAGGCATAATTTATGGCTTCAATAAGTTAATTGTATAATAGAAGTGAGGGTGTAAAATGTGTTTATAAGTAATTAAATACAAATAAGAATATAATTGCATAAAATATGTACAAAGTGCTACAAATTTAGATAAAGAAGTGATTATTATTGTTAAGGTAATCAAGGTGAAATCTGAGCGAAATATTGATAGATTAAAAGGATTCAAAGCTATAGAAGGCAGAAGAGGGAAAGGGAGGGATTCAATGTAAGAAACAGTGCAGGCAAAATTCTAGAGTTAAAAAAATTTTTAAATATGTTCAGAGGGTGGCAAGTAATCTAATTTCCCTGAAATGTAGCATATATGACAAAAGTAAAATAAGGCTGGGAAAAGATAGACTGGATCTAAAAAGAGCTTGAATGACTGGATAAGATATTAGTAAGCAATGTTAAGATATTGAATATTTTTGAGCAGCAGAATGCTATATCAGATTTGTACATTAAAAAGGCAAATCTGGAGCAGTTCTAGAAGTGAGGCCAAGATGGTTTAGTAAAGCCAGGAAGCTGCTCAAGCTCTCCCATTTTCCCTCAAAAAACTACATGAAACCAAACCCTTGAACAACATCTGATGGAAAGAAAGCACCCTCTAGCTCAATATAGATTAGAAAAACTTCAAGAAAGGTCAGTCTCACTGGAGTAAAAAGGGTATTCAATCCATCTCAGACAGACTCTGGAAAAGCCAGTGAGACAGTGTTAATCACAGCAAATCAGCAACTGAGACCCTTGGTCTTGGCTCGGCAGAGAAGCAGATCAGTGGGGCAGCCTCCAGTCCCAGCTCAGAAGGCAAATTCTTGGAAACCAAACTATTTTCTGGAAAAAAGTAGGCAAAGCTACACCCTGCAAACATAAGGGATCCCAGTGCTCAAAGCCAAGAGCCAGAACTGCACAGTAAGTTTGGAATAGCATCCCCTTTACCCCAGCAGCAGAGCTTGACCATAGAAATTTTTTTAAAAAGAGGAAATACCAAAAGAAAAGGAAAGAAAATGAGCAAGAAACAGAAAATAACCTTGACTATAGAACGCTACTGTGCTGACAGAGAAGACCAAAACTTCAATTCAGAAGCGGATAGAATGCCCACAGAAGAAATCTCAAAGAATATGAATTAGTCTCAAGCCCAAAGAGGCTTCTTGGAAGTGCTCACAAAAGACTTTAAAAGAAAAGAGAAAAAAATGAGAAGTATGCAAGAGTCAATAGTTAGGAAAAGGAAGACAATTCCTTAAAAAATACAATTCACCAAATGCAAAAAAAAATTAACTGAAAAAAACAAAAACTTCAAAAGTAGAATAAACCAAATGGAAAAAGAGAAACAAAAGCTAACTGAAGAAAATCACACATTAAAAACTAGAACAGGGCAAATGGAAGTTAATGACTATGAGACACAATGAATCAGTCAAGCACACCAAAAAGAATGAGTAAATGGAAGAAAATGTAAAATACCTCATTGGAAAAACAGGCGACCTGGAAAATAGATCCAGGAGAGACAATTTAAAAATTATTGGTCTACCTGAAAGTCATGACCAAAAACAGAGCTTGGATAGCATTCTTTAAGAGATCATCAGGGAAAACTGTGCTAATATACTAGAAACGGGGGGGGGAATACTCATAGAAAGAATCCATCGATCATCTTTGAAAGAGATTCAACAAGAAAAATTCCAAGGGACACTGTTGCAAAACTCCAAAACTATAATCTCAAGGAAAAAAAGACTGCAAACTGTCAGACAAAAGCAGGATACCCATTATCACCACTATTATTCAACACTGTACTAGAATTGGCTTTAGTAATAGGAAAAGAAAAAGAAATTAAAGGAATTAGAATAGGCAATTAGGAAATAAAACTATTACTCTGCAGATAATATGATGATATACTTAGAGAATCCTAGAAAATCATCCAAAAGTCTACTAGAAACAACAACTTTAGCAAAGTTTCAAGATATAAAATAAATCCACACAAATCATCAGGATTTCTATATGTTGACAAAGCCTATAAGCAAGAGATAGAAAGAAAAGTTCCATTTAAAATAGCTACAGACAAGATAAAATATTTGGATGTCTACCTACCAAGATAAACCCAAGAACTATATGGACACAATTACAAAACACTTTTCACACAAATAAAGTCATATCTAAACAATTGGAAAAAGTATCAATTCTTCACGGCTAGACTGAGTTAATATAATAAAAATTACAATCCTGACTAAATTGATCTACTTGTTCCATGCCATGCCAATCAAACTGCCAAAATTATTTTATAGAACTAGAAAAAATAATAACAAAATTCATCTGGAAGAACAAAAGGTCAAAAATATCAAGGAAATACAAATAATGGTGGCTTAACAGTACCAAACCTAAAACTATATTATAAAGTAGCAGTCATCAAAATTACTTGTTACTGGCTAAAAAACAGAGTGGTGGAATAGATTAGATACACACAACACAATAATTAAGGCCTATACTAATCTAGTATTTGATAAACCTCCAACTCAACTTTCTGAAATAAGAACTCACTATTTGACAAAAATTGCTGGGAAAACTGGAAAATAATATGTCAGAAACTTGGCACAGGTTTACATCTCACATTTCATACCAAATAAGGTCAAAATGGGTACATAATTTGAGCATAAAGGATGATGCCATAAACAAATAAGGAGAGTAAGGAATAATTTACTTATCAAATCTTTGGAGAATGGAAGAATTTATAACCAAACAAGAACCAGAGAATATTATAAAAGGTAAAATAGGCAACTTTGATTACATTAAATTAAAAGGATTTTGCACAAACAAAACCAACAGAAACAAGATTAAAAGGGAGTACAAAGCTGGGAAAAAATCTTTAGTCAGTGTTTCTGATAAAGATCTCATTTCTAAAATATATAAAGAATTGTGTTAAATTTATAAGAATACAAATCATTCCCCAATTGATAAATGGTCAAAGGATATGAACAGACAATTTTCAAATAATGCAATTAAAGTAATTAAATAGTAATATGAAAAAATGTTTCAAATCACTGTTGATTAGAGAAATGAAAATTAAAACAACTCTGAGGTACCACCTCATACCTCTCAGATTGGTTAAGATGACAGGAAGAGATAATGGTAAATATTGGAAGGGATGTGGGAAAATTGGGACACTAATGCATTGTTGGTGGAATTGTGAAATGATCCAACTATTTTGGAGAGCAATTTGGAACTATGTTCAAAGGGCTATGAAATTGTGCATACCCTTTGACCCAGCAGTGCCATCACTGGATCAGTATCCCAAGGAAATAATAAAGGAGGGAAAAGCATTCACATGTACAAAAATGTTTGTAGCAGCTCTTTTTATGGTAACAAAGAATTGGAAAATGAAAAGATGCCCATCAATTGGAGAATGGTTGAATAAGCTGTGGTATATGAAGGTAATAGAATATTATTGTTCTATAAAAAATGATGAGCAAGCTGATTTTAGAAAGACCTGGAAAGATTTACATGAACTAATCCTGAGCAAAACAAGCAGAACCAGGAAGACATTGTACACAATAACAGCAAGAATGTGAGATGATCACCTATGAAAGATTTGATTCTTCTCAGTGTTTCAGGGAGCCAAAGCAATCCCAATCAATAGACTTTGGACAGAAAATGCCAACTGCATCCAGAAAAATAATTATGGAGATTGAATGTAAATCAACACATGCTATGTGTACTTATTTTTTCTGTTTTTTTTCCTCTCCCATGGTTTTTCCCTTTTGTTCTGATTTTTTCTTCCCAACATCATTCATAAAGCATGCAAATCATTCCCCAATGGCTTCATAAATAAATGTGTATTAAAATTAATTAATTGAAACCAATTTTTTTAACAAGGGAAATCTGGCATTAGTGTGTAGAACATAAAGATGGGTAACTAAAAAACAAGTAAAGATGCTACTGCAGTAGCCTAGGGAAGAAACAATGAGGATTGAACAAGGATGGAGCCTATAAGATTAGAAAGGTAACAAGTTAAAAGGCAGCTAGATTCAGTGCAATGGATAGAGCACCATCCCTGGACTCAGGGGGACCTGAGTTCAAGTCCATCTCAGATGCTTAACAATTACTAGATGTGTGACTCTGGGCAAGTCACTTAACCCTAATTGCCTCACACACACAAAAAAAGTAACAAGTTGAAAGGAATGAAAAAAATATATTATGGAATTAGAATTAACAAGAAATAGTAATTTATTGAACTTACAGGATGGGTGGGAGCGGTCAAGGACTTCAAGGTTATAGGGATGGATCATCATTGAAGAATGGGGGTATCATTAACACAAATAGTAAAGTTAAGGAGAGAATCTAGTTTTGAGGGAAAGATGAGTGCTGTTCAACAGATGTTGGTTGACAATAGACACCAGGCAGTTGGAAATAAAAGACTGGAGCACAAGAGAGATATCAGAACTTTACATATAGGCTCAGGAGGCATCTGAAGAGACTTGACAGTTGAAGTTATGGGCATGGAATGCAAATAGAAAAGATGTGAAGATAGAAGAGGGTTAAGGACAAAATATTGAGGATCACCAATCTTAAGGGATGAGAGAAAAATGAATAAATTAACAAAGAAAGAAATGACTGAAAGGGCTGAAGAATGAAAGAGCTCTTCATTTAGTAAACTTGCTTACCTCTTTAAAAGAGATACATCATTAACTTCAAAGTTGACACTTAGTTTTCTTCTTACAACAGTGAATGTTGTAAAATGATTGTAACTAGGAGAATGATATCAATTAGAACAAAGCATCTGAAGGTAAAAAAGTTATTTTTAACACAATAATAAAATTTTATATCATCATTGCAGCAGTTTCTTGATTACATACCCTACATGCTAGAATTTAAATTTGAGAAGTATGAAAGGGAGAAAAAATTCTAAGAGTTGCTATATTGACCAAATTGAAAGTATTCATTTAGAATGTTTAAAAGCTTTATTTTTGAACTATATTTTAAGTAAGCTATGAAGTTCAAGATAAGCATTATTATTTTCCATTTTGTCAACTAATGTGAAATTAATTGGATTTTTAAAATTTTCAGTGAGCTCTATATTCAGGCTTTCAGTATCCAAAATGATGTTTGGTTTACTCTGGACAAATTGAGCCTCAGGAAGATAATTACAAAAATGAAGTTTCATAAGGAACTGGCTAAGGGCCTAAAGTAAAATTCATGATTGGAACAAAAAGTAGGGGTAAAGTACATGAGAATTGTTGAATTGGGGAAAGTACAGGATAACTGTTGAATTGGGGAAATACTACACTAGTTCATATGAAATGTAAAGAGTCAGAGGAAGTGTTCCCATTCCTAAATGTTCTTAGGGTAATTTGTGAAAGATTATGAATAGTTATATGGGATTAGAAAGCATGGCTAGAATAACTATCTATATCAAAAGAGGAAAAACATATGAATAAGGTCCTGAATCCAATTAAAGATTGAAGTATTAATGGCAAATCTAGAGGGAAGATCCATTCCTAACTTAAATTAAATACAAATACAAACACTGGGACAGCTAGGAGAGAGTGCCAAGCCTGAAGTCAGGAAGACTCATCTTCCTGAGTTCAAATTCAACTTCAGACATTTCCTAGCTATGTGACCCTGGGCAAGTCACTTTATACTGTATGCCTCAGTGTCCTCATCAGTAGAAAGAGCTGGAGAAGGAAATGGCCAACCCCTCCATTGTCTTTGCCACAAAAACCCTAAATAGGGTCATGAAGTGTCAAACAACTGAATAATAACAACAAAAACTAACCCATTGTTTGTCTTCACAAAGAGCAAAATAAATGATAAAACAAGTGCCTTCAGTGATAGAAATGTTTCCTGTAGCTACACAAGCATTATGCAAAGAAAACAATAACACTGAATGATGTGATAAAAAGATCACCAAGAGAAGTAGTGGTTTTTGTTATATATGTGGTAGTGTACATATTTGTATGTATTTTCATCTATGGTTTTCAAAGCTTCCTAATACTGAAAATTTAAATAACAAGTGCTTACTAAAGATTCACTATACATATGGCACTTAAAACCTGCAACCTAGAGTTGGGGGAAGGGATGAAAGAACATTTTCATTTAGAAAAGGTATTTGAGAAACCCAGAATTCTTTCCCAAAATGGTGCTAATACCTGCAGTTAATTATTTGTGGAGTAGTTCCCTGCTGTGGATAAGAACCCTCTGATATCCATCCTCTGTTCTCATCCCAAAACAGGCATCGGATCCAGTGGAAACTGACAGTATAGTTCACAGTGTTAGCTAGGTATTTGTTTGTAGGCTTTTGGTCATAATTAGCATCCAACAAGGATAAATAACCAGATGCTGCATCTGAAATGAAAACAATAAATGGTAAATATTCAAAGTGATTACTCTAATACTCAAGGCCAATAGAATGATAGATTTTCAGCTAGAAAAGAACCAAGAGTTCAGCCAATCCCAGCTACTCTCATGTTAGCGCTGAAGAAAATACAAGAGAGAGAGATGGGGTGGGGTAAACAGATTAGGTCACTTAGGCAGTCAAAAATAGAGTGGTTATTTGAAGTTATATCCTCTTACTTTAAATGTACTGTTTTTCTCCACAAATGTCAGATGTTAATACATATCAGTCTCAGACTTTCTTGGTTTCTAGGTCCAGATGATTATAACTAAAATTCATATCTGAAGCTCTTTGTCCTTGATGTGCTATCTTTCTCAATATAATTGTATAATTTGTAAATATCAAAATAGGGGAAAAACATTATTTTATGCATTGTTTGAAATAGTAAAAATCACAATTGATTCTACAAGATCTCAACCTGTATTGACAGAGAAGTTCCTATCTTTTTAGAAAAACACTTTCTTTTTTCTTCCTTCCTTCTTTCTTTCTTTTCTTCCTTCTTTCTTTCCTTGTCTCCTCCCTCTCCTTCCTTCCTTTCTTTCTCCTTCCTTCCCATCCTTCCTTCCTTCCTCTTTCCCTCCCTCCTTCCTTCCTTTCTCCTTCCCTCCCTCTCTTCCTTCCTCTTTTCCTTCCTCCCTTCTTTCCTTCCTCTCAAGATTGGGTGAGCTTCTCTTGCCCAGACTGGAAATACAGAGATTCTTCTCAAATCTGATTTCTCCATTGATCAGTATGGGAGCTTCCACTCGCTTTGATTGGTGGCCACTCAATTTTTAGTCTCATAATACTGGGGCTGATAGTCAGCAGAGCCCACTTCAGAAATCTCAAGTTCAAAAGATCAGCCAGCCTTGGCCCTTCTGGTAGATGGGATTACAGGAATATTAGGGTTACATTTATACAAGATGAGCAGGCTGAATTGGAATCCAAAGTTTCAAAAGGAAGTAATATTCTTAGTGACCTAAAAAGGCTATTAATTGCTACCTTCAAATTTACATAGAGGTCAAACACAACATCATATCACTAAGTTGAAAAAACCTTAGGAATAGCCATCTAATGAACACATCCCATATTCTAGAATTTCAGACTGGAGTTTCTGTATGAATTTGGTAACAATAATAATTATTATTTAGCATTTACATAATGCATTAAGGTTTGCAAAGCACTTTACAAATATGATCTTATTTATCCTCACAACAACCCTGGCAATTAGGATCTATTATTGTTATCATTTTGCAGATCAGAACACTGAGGCAGACAGAGATTAAGTAATTAATCAAGAGTTATACAGGTGTTTGTGTCTGGATTTGAACTCAGGTCTTCTTGAGTCCAAAATTAGTATTCTATCTCCTGCACTATCGCCCTGCTCCTACTGCAATACTGGAAATAAAGTCAAAATCTATTTTGAAGGACAGCACCGTACAATCTAATTGCATTTTACATGTCCAAACAAATCCCATTATTATAGGATTCAAGGTAGTAGCAAAGTTACCTTTATTAGGTAGGAATTTAGATTAGATGCTTTTCATGAAAAGCACCATCTAGTCCTGAAAGTCCATGTAATCAAATCAGAAAAAAAAGTATTAAATAATGTGATTAACTAATGTATTTAGCTAATATTTATTTGTGACATATTATGTATAAAACTCAATGGAAGATACAAAATGAATATAATACAGAAAACCTTCTCTTTATGGTCTAGCCAAAAACACATCTTAAGTTTATCTGTGCATATATATTCAAAAGATACAGAAATACAGAATCTCAGAGTTGGAAGGAACCTCAAAGGATATCTACTTTAAATTGTACTTGAATAACAATTACTTAGTGACAAGTAACAAAATGGAAAATGGCAACACATCGTAAACTTACCTTACTTAAAAATAGCTCAAAAATACAGTTTTTAAAGATTCCAATTAAATATTTTCAACTTGATCACTATAACAATCTTATTAGAGACTACTAGACAAAATGATACAAGACAGTCTAAGTTTAATTGACAAAATAGGACAGGATGGATACAGTTCCAGTTCTGTAGTAAGGAAAATAAGTTCAAATCCAGTCTGCCTTGTTGTATGATCCTTGGAACTCTGTTTGCCTCAGTTTCTTCAACTGTAAATGATGATAGTAAACAACATCCATATTGCAGGGTTGTTGTGAAAAAAAGTACTTGGCACAGTACCTGGCATGTAATAGGTATTCTAGAAAAGCTTATTTCTTCCTTTCCTTTTCTTTCCTTACCATTTCCTTCCCTTCAATTTTCTTTCCAACATATTTAAAGATAGTGAAATAAATCCTGTGCTGGAAATAAGGCTACTGAATTCTAATCCTGTTTTGAATAAGTCCTAACTTCACTAGGCTTCAAATATTCCATAAGTTAAAGTATTTGAACTGGATGATTTATAAGATTCTTTTCAGTTCTGTCATTATATGCTAATTAATTATCTTCTATGAATATAGACCAGCAGTTTTGAAATTTTTTTGATAGCTTATGCCATCAGTAAAATATCTTGAGTACACACTATTCATAGGTGTATATTTGTTTATAAAATATGCACATATATTGCTGTACTATAATTGTACACTTTGTAAAACTTCCACAAAAATAGAAATTAAAAAGGATGAAATAATGAAACAATATTTTGACCCTTGGTTTTAATTTCTATAAAAACTGAAAAAGATACCTCCCAAAGACATGGAGCTTCAAATGGTAGAAGTGCATCATTGACTATTTATGAAAAGATGATACTAATTTTTCATTTCCCTCCAAAAATTATGCAAAGATTTTTGTTGAAATTAAGCTGGTAAATCTGCCTCTTCTTTGATTTTAATCATTTGTTCTTGCAAACTAATTAGAAGGTAGTGCATGTTTTAATTTTTATCAAATGAATTAAAAATCCATGGAGTCTTCATTTCAAAGATTTTTATGCAGGTTAAAAATTTCTGTTTCCAATTTTTAAAATGTGAAGATTTCCAAGTTTTGAGGGTATCACAATAACATTGTTTTAAGAACAGAAAGGAGTTAATATCCAGGAGGAGAGGATGGTTAACAGTGTCAAATGCTAAGGAGAGGTCAAGAAATAGGAAGATTGAGGAAAGCTCCTTCTGACAGATCTGACACTTAAATCATTGCTAACTTTGAAGAAAGCAATTTGAATTGAGTCAAAGTTAATAGGAGAATATTGTACACAGGAACAGCAATATTGTGTGATGAAAAACTATGAGAGACTTAGGTCTTCTCAGTAATATAGTGATCCAAGACAATTCCAATAGACTTAGGATAGGAAATGCTTCCTGAGAGAGAGGACTATGGAGACCAAATGTGGATTGAAGCATGCTATTTTTACCAATTTTGTTTGTTTGTTTGCTTTTTCTTTTTCATAGTTTTTCCCCTTTTTTCTGATGTTTCTTTCACAACATGACAAATATGGAAATATATTTGGAATAATGGTACATATATAACCTATATCAGATTGCTTGCTGTCTTGGGGAGAGGGAAGGTGAGGGAAGGTGAAGGAAGGAGGGAAGGAGAAAAACTTTGGAATTCAAAATCTTATAAAAATGAATGTTGGAAACTTTCTTTACATGTAATTGGAAAAATAAAATATTATTGAGGAAAAAAGTTTAAAGTTTTAAGAAGAGTGGAAAATCTAGGAGACTAGAAAGATGAAGTCAAGTCAAATCAACAAGAATTTATTAATCATCCATTATGTGCCAAGCACTATATTAAAAGCTGGAGGTTTGGTTTTGTGGGGTTATTTTTAAAGAAAAAGAAAAAACAGCAAAAGGAACGTGTAGTATAATGGAAATAAAAAGTTCAAAGTCTAGAAGATGTGTAGCTTTGGGGAAAGATTTTTTTTATTATAAAGCTTTTTATTTACAAAACATATGAGTGACCTTTCAACATTGACCTTTGCAAAAAAACTTTTCCCAAGCTTTTCCTTTCCTTCCCCCCACTCCCCACCCCTAGATGACAGGTAATCTAATACATGCTAGATAAGATAAATTATATGACAAATACAGTACATGTATACATATCTATACAGTTATCTTACTGCACAAGAAACATCAGATCTAGAAAGAGAAGAAGAAAAAAACAACCTAAGAAGGAAAACAAAATGCATGGAAATATTCACAGAAAGCATTAAAATGCTGTGTTGTGGTTCACTCTCAGTTCCCACAGGCCTCTCTCTGGATGTATATGACTATCTTCATCGCAGAACAACTGGTTTGAATCACATCATTGTTGAAGAGAACCATGTCCATCAAAATTGATCATTGTATAGTCTTGTTGCTGTGTATAATGTTCTCCTGGTTCTGCTGATTTCACTCAGCATCAGTTCATGCAAGTCTCTCCAGTCCTCTCTGAAATCCTCCTGTTGGTAATTTCTTACAGAACAATAATATTCCATAACATTCATATACCATAATTTATTCAGCCATTCTCCAATTGATGGGCATCTTTTCAATTTCCAGTTTCTTGCCACTACAAAAAGGGCTGCCACAAACATTTTTGCACATGTGGGTCCCTTTCCCTCCTTTAAAATCTCTTTGGGATATAGGCCCAGTAGAAACACTGCTGGGTTAAAGGGTATGCACTGTTTGATAACTTTTTGAGCATAGCTCCAAATTGCTCTCCAGAATGGTTGGATCCGTTCACAGTTCCACCAACAATGTATTAGTGTCCCAGTTGGGGAAAGATATTTTAATGAGATTTATTGTATATCTTACCCATACCTACTCATTATTTCCCTCAGAGAAAATGAAAATTTTGTGTAGTCTTTGACACGTGCCATTGCCCTGGAGAGAAAGCTGGCTCACTAATTTGAAACTATGCCCAAAGCACTATCAAACAGTGCATACTCTTTGATTCAGCAGTGTTTCTACTGGGTCTGTATCCCAAATAGATCATCAAAAAGGGGAAAGGACTCACACATGCAAAAATGTTTGTGGCAGCCCTTTTTGTAGTGGTTAGAAAGTGGAAACTGAATGGATGCCCATTGATTGGAAAATGGCTGAACAAATTATGATATATGAATGTCATGGAATATTATTGTTCTATAAGAAATGACCAGCAGGATGATTTCAGAGAGGCCTGGAGAGACTTGCATGAACTGATGCTGAGTGAAATGAGCAGAACCAGGAGATCATTGTACACAGCAACAAGATTATATGAAGATCAGTAGTAATGGACATGGTTCTCTTCAACAATGAGATGATTCAGATGAGTTCCAATGATCTTGTGATGAAGAGAGCCATCTGCACCCAGAGAAAGGACTGTGGAAACTGAGTGTGGACCACAACATAGCATTTTCACTCTTTGTTGTTGTTTGCTTGCATTGTATTTTCTTTCTCAGTTTTTTTTCCTTCTTGATCCAATTTTTTTTGTGTAGCATAATTGTGAAAATATGTATGCGTAAATTGGATTTATCATATATTTTTAATATGTTTAACATATTTGATTACTTGTCATTTAGGGGAGGGGTGGGAGGAAGGCAGGGAAAAATTGGAACACAAGGTTTTGCAAGGGTTAATGTTGAAAAATTATCTATGCATATGTTTTGAAAATTAAAAAGCTTTAATAAAAATATGTACAAGAAAAAAATAAACTAAGAAAAATCTGGCTCATTGAAAAGTACCTCCAGCAGCCAGTAACCTGGGAGACAATGTGAGAACGTGGGGAAGTGGGCTGGAGAGGTGCTTTTGCCTGCTGAGCTACACTGTGTATCTGGGTCTGGACTGTGTTCTATCTTGAGGGGTCAATGGTAGCCATGAGAAGCCAGTGGAAGGAAGAAGTTGGATAGAGTGTTGAAGTCTAACTGGTAAAGGCATGGTTTTGTTATGTTGAAGATGAACTTATATGTGGGGAAAATGAAAAGTGCCCGACCCATCTTCCCACTCCCCTACAATCCCTTGGGTGAGGCCATAGTGCCCATTTTGGAAACCACTGACATAAAAAATAGCAGTTGTAGGATTTGCAGAGAAATGGGAAATGTCACATGGAAGAATTTGGGTTTCAGCTAGATTATAACGAATGAAAGGGAGTTGTTGGATGTGGGAGTATGCAGGAAATGCATGGGCTTTCAAATCAGGAAACACAATTTAGGGGAGAGCAGAATGAGCATTTTTGAGAAAGAACAATATGAAGAGCAGATAGGACAGAATAGGTGTCAGAAGATATGGAAAAGTAAATTTGGCTCAGTTTGTAGAAACATGGCTGGCAACTGAATTGTATACTCAAATTGTATAAGCAATGGAGATTTATAGAGTATTTTCAACCAAAGAGTGTCATGATGAGAGTAGTGTTTTAGGATGATTAATTTGTCAATAGCGTTCAGAATGAACTGGAAAGAATGTGCAAATAGGAAGATTATTTAGGAGGAAACTATAATCAGTTATTCATTCAAGTATTTGTTGAGTATTGACCATGTATCCTGTATTCTATCACTTGGATAGCCTATAAATCATCCTTATGTGCTAATATCCATACTATCCTGGGATTCTACTCCATCCTATTATGATTTTTACAACTCTATTCAATTTAAAATAAAATACACAGTTATTCCATTAAAGGCAACTCCTAGCAGGTTTTTCACATTAATGTTCCCTGAGAAACAGTCAACACATTAATCTAGAAGTAACACTTCCCATGCTATGAGACTAAAATTCTAAATCATAAGTACCTTTCACTGACCTTTCAGGGAAACAGCAGGTATATAAATCTGAACAACTTGCTCATCCCAGGAGCGAATCTGTTTTATGTTAAAAGTAGACACAGTAGGTTTTTCAGAGAATCTAGGAAAAAATGACAAAACAATGGTGATTCTACTCTTGCTAGGTTATCTTACAAGTTGTTATATTCCATTAGAAACCATTTTACTGCAACAAAGTCTGAATGGAAAGAAAGCATTAATGTGACTTTGTAAGGAACACTGGATTTTCAACAAATATTTGTCTTTTGCTGGCAAAATTATCCATTATACCATTAACAAAAAAAGGAAAAACAAAGTTCAATAATAAGAGAAGAGACAACTGGGTAGTTCAGTGGACAGTGCTAGACTTGGACATCAGGAAGACTCAAATATTAGCTCTATGAACCTGGGAAAGTTACAAATTTTTTCAACCTCAGTTTTCTCATACATAAAATGGAGATAATAAAATCATGTGAATACAATATGTGGACCAAATGAGAGAACATTTTAATGTGCTTTGCAAACTTTAAAGAGATATATGAAAGCCAAATATTATTTAAAATGACCTATGTTGTAAATCTGAGACGCACCTGACAAGCAGCATTACGGGGAAAGCTCTTCTGTTGGTTTTAGAAAATTCCACCACTATCTGTAAAGATTCCTGGGAGGCCTGAGGAAGCCCAGAGAAATAATGGAAGTTCATTTTGTCCCGATTCAATGAAAATATTGTTTTATTTTGCCCACTATCCTGTCAATTCAAAAAGAAATAAAAATCCAGCTAATATTTTTCTTTGAAAGTATAAATGATACTTTAAACAAAAATAATCTGTTGAAACCTAAAAGGAAAGTGGATGGTTAAGAACAGCTGTCCTTACCAGATCGTCACTTTTCTCAAATACTACTTTCACTGGACTCTCCAGTCTTTTTATGCTGATTTTCCTTTTACTAATGCAGTTGTAGAGGCTCAGGGCAATGGCTCCATTGATCTTTGAAAACAACATATTCATTTTAATTGCAAAATACAAAGCCATAGTTAACTTCTGAAAAATAAATGTTTAATTAGGCAGATTAGATTAAAATAATTTTTATTTTTTTCTCATGGGCACTGTGCTAAACAATGGGATCACAGCTACAAAAAGAAAGGAAGGAAGGAAGGAAAAGAAAAAGAAAAAAGAAAGAAAGAGGGAGGGAAAGAAGGAGGGAGGGAGGGAGGAAGGAAGAAAAAAAGAAAAAAGAAAGGGAGGAAGAAAAAAGAATGAGATGATCCCTACCCTCAAGGAGTTTATATTCTAATGGGGGAAGAAAACATATAAAACAGTTAGAAAACAAGAATACTGGAAATAAGGTTTAAAAATACAGAGAATCAAAAACAGAGCCAGATTAGAAGTGAGCAAAGTTCTTATTTAAATGGAGGTTCTTGGCAGGAACTCACCAATAAGAGGAGTTCTTATGTCTTTTATCATTGATACATAATCATTGGATTCCATTCCCATACATGATCAATCATAAATAGAATCTTAGGATATGGAGTAAATCATGCTATACCTGAACAGGAACTCTCTCTTCCAAATATGGATATTCCTTGAAGTATATTAGCTGGCTGATGTAGCACTGGCTGTGCAATCCCATTCTACCAGAAATGTCCTCATCTAGGGCATCTGGTAAGTAGACCTTAACAGAGCCAATATGTTCAACAGAGTTTCGAAAAGTGTAATATAGTCTGGTCTGGAATCCCAACTGTTCAGTACTAATATTAAACTGAAGTTCCTTACTTGAAGAGACATAGTTCTGAAATAAAGTACAAGAGTATGTGAAGAAGCTTTAAATCATCATCTATTACATTGTTGGTGGAACTATGAATGAATCCAACCATTCTGGTGAGTAATTTGGAGCTATGCTCAAAGAATTATCAAACTGTGCATCCCCTTTGACTCAGCAGTGTTTCTATTGGGCTTATATCCCAAAGAGATCTTAAAGGAAGGAAAGGGACCCACATGTGCAAGAATGTTTGTGACAGATCTTTTTGTAGTGGCAAGAAACTGGAAACTGAGTGGATGCCCATCAATTGGAGAGTGGCTGAATAATGGTATATGAATGCCATGGAATATTACTGTTCTGTAAGAAATGACCAGCAAGATGATTTCAGAGGCCTGGAGAGACTTTCATGAACTGATGCTGAGTGAAATGAGCAGAACCAGGACATCATTATACACAGCAACAAGACTATATGATGATCAGTTCTGAAGGACATGGCTCTCTTCAACAATGAAATGTTTCAAACCAGTTCCAATTGTTCAGTGAAGAAAGCCATATACAATCCAGAAAGAGGGATCTAAGTCTGGACCACAACATAACATTTTCATGCTCTCTATTGATGTTTGCTTGCATTATGTTTCTCTTCTCAAATTTTTTTTCCTTGTAGATCCTATTTATCTTGTGCAACAAGATAACTGTATAAATATGTATATACATTCGATTTGTCAAGTATTTTGACATGGTTAACATGCATTGGACTTCCTACCATCTAGGGAGGATAGGAGGGAAAATTTATAACAGAGAGCTTTGCAAGGGTCAATGTTGAAAAATTACCCGTGCATATGTTTTGCAAATAAAAAGCTTTAAAAAATAAATCATCATCTATAAGAAATCATGCATCTCTAAAGAATGTAGAACTATGGAACTCTTATATGTGGACAATGCTGAAAATCCCTTAGGAAGTCATAAGGTTCTGCTCCCCAAGGTGCATTTTTCTGAGAAGTTTCTGAAAATGCAAATTGAAATGTAACCTGAGAGAAAAATACAACACAAACAAGGAGAGAGAACTGAAAAAGCTACAGAAATTATTTTCACCTTCACTGTATCATCAGATTCTCATTTAAGCCAAATTACATCTACCCAAAGGGAAGAAAGAAAGAGGAAGAGAGGAGGACAGAGGGAGATGATGGAGGTGAAGGGAAAGGGGGAAGACAAGAAAAAGAAATAAAATTGAGGGGCAGGGAGAGGAAAATAGGGGATTGAAAGGGAACAGTAGGGTAAGGAGAGAGGGAGATTTAGTAAAAGTGAAAGGAGAAGGGAAGAGAAAGGAAAGAGAGGAAGAAGGGAAGAAATAGAAAGAAGGGGAAGGGAGAGGAAGAAAGGGGGAAGAAGAAAGATAAGAGAGGATGTCAAAGGGGAAGAGAAATAGGAGAAGGAAGAGATGAAGGGAAGGGAGGGAAAGGAAAGGAATAAAAAAAAGAGAAAAGAGGGAAGGGGGGAAAAGGCAGAGAAGGGAAAGGGAAATGTACAATTTAGTTAAGATGAAAATAATTGTGGAAACCCTATCTACTGAATTAGGAGAAAGAGGAGAACAAAAGCTAGTTGACAGATTCATATTTGTTTGATTTTCTTGTCTTGTAATCAGCATCAAATCTTGATGTCTTAGTTTGTTCCATAAGAGAGTGAACCATCATGGCTATTATCAGCAAGTAATTTAATAGATTATGCCTTTACTGATACTTTTAAGATAAACACAATGATTTATTTATTCAGTGACAATATCTATTCTCATTAAAGTTCTTATAATACCAAAAGAACATTAACTAAAAATAGCAATTAGCTTTGGGAATGAAAGTGTGTTCACAAATGTATTTTATTATTTTTTTTGCCAGATCAAAGCAGAGGCAAAAATAGGAATGCTTGTCCTGGAGGAAAATATGAGAAGAATGCATCGGGGGAATGAGTAGGAGACTTCAGGGAAGGACTTTAAGACCATTAAAAGGAAAGAACTCAGCTTGGGTGAATAAAGAACCTAAGGATCCCACCTCTGGCACACAGTGGTCTTCAGCCTCATTATGTCATAGACAATTTCTGCATGAGTCACTTATGTTCAAGACCACTCAGGCAGAGAGAGGAGTGATCTATCCATGAGAAAGTATGTTCTGCCTCTTTTCAGTGGAGTGACTGACTTCAGTCCTTCAATCACAGTAAGACAGGGAAGGTGGATGGAGAGGTTAAACAACTGGGAAGAGAAAATTCTATTATTTTTGTCTCCTTTGACTGTTGGAAAAGTATAACAGGTGTATTAGTAAGCTGCCAGATCTCTGTGCTACTATTAAGATTGATAATCTAGGGCAGGAAGCAGAAATCATTAAGCTAAGTATATAGGGATCAAGGCATAAGGCTAGGAGAGGATCATGAGTCTTGGGGATAGAAAGGCAGAAAACCATTGAGGAAGAAGAAGGCCCCTTTAAATTTCAGCATTTGGGAAAAGTTCCATTCACCCTCAAGTTAATTACCACTCTGGACTCAAATGACATCATTAATTTGTGTTAATGTCTTCTAATGAATACAGCAGCTATCTTTTTTTTTTAGTTGGTTCAAAAACAAAGTAATTGATATAAATATTATCATCCAATAAGCTGAGGGTGAACATTAGCTAGGTGACAATAATATATGACATGGAATACTCAATTACTGAGGCATGCTCTTAGGGCCACTGTAGCAGAAAGAAGACCATTCCAGAATTGCCTTGCAAAAACAATGAATGCCCTGTTTCATTATTTTGACATCCTGTTTCTGGTGCATATTGTCTTTGTGATCCTAAGTAAAGCCCCTTAAGCTTTCAATATTTTAGATCATTCTTTAACACTCCAAATTGCAGAATAGTTGTCTAACTGCATTGACAAAGGGAGTTTCCTAAATCAATGAAGATATAGATTTATTCTAATCTAGTCCAGATGCTTGGCATCCTTGGGGAATATGGAATTACTGAAATTACTTGTTCGTAAGGAAGCAACCATTCTTCAGTGATGCCTTTATACTATATAGCAGAAAATCCTTTAAGAATTTAAGTCTGAGAAAGAATGCATTAGGAAAAGCTCTCTGCACTGAGAGGCAAGAGACCAGGGTTCAAGTGCCAAGTCTGCCACTTAATAAACATAAAACCTTAGATAAATAAATTCATTTCTCAGAAAACTCAACTTCTTACTTTATAAAATGAGATCAGAGTGGATGATCTCCAAGTTTCCTAACTACTCTAAAACATTATAATTTTAAGTAATCTGTAGTAAACTACTTCCAGCTAGATGTACAAATATGAAAAAGCAGAAAGATGCAAATGATCTAATATTCATTAAGAAAAATTTAACATATTAAGAACTACTATAAATCTAAACTTTTTGCACGCCAAACTGTTATCCATGATAACGATGGAAAACATATCAGAAATCAGTCTTACCTGTCCTTTGAAAAAGAAATAAATCTTCCAGAATGAAGAATCAATGTATTTTTTTCTGTGAGGAAAAAAAATGACTCACCAGGAGCAAGGTTACAATGCTTGTAATGAGTTCTTCTTTGAAATGCTTTGCATTCCTAGATTTTTCCTTTTCTTTCACCTCCATTAACTTTGATGCTAGAAAGACCACCTTGGACATCAGCTCCTTTTTGATCACAAATTGGCCTGATGACTTGTTGTGGTCAATTAATTTTCTGATATATTTGATTATCAAAACCGCACTGTTAAATGTTACCTTCATGAAATGAAAAAGAACTGAGTAATAGATTTCACTTCACCCTCTGAATGATCATTTATCACCTCCCACATTATCACTAAGAAATATATATTCTTGAAATGAAAAATTACATCAGAAAATCTGAGCTCTATCTTTGACAATGATATTCAATAGATGTATGAGATTTGGCACATGACTTCTCTGGTTCTTAATTTCCTTATCTATAACAGGAAAGGGCCTGACTAAATAATTTCTAAAACCTAAAATGCTCTTCTGTCCTAAACCTAGCATTGTTCCCCCCCTCAATGTCATATAAGGAATTGATTGAAGCTCTTTTAGTGGTTATTTTAGTTCAATATAAATGGGGCCCTTTAGTGTCCCCATAAGAAAATCCTAAGCATTCAGGAAAAAGTGGTTCTATCTTGAACTATGTCTGAAAATTTTACATCAGAAAAGACTTTTAAAAGTCAACAGCTTGGAGAAAAATTATTCCCCTTCTTGTAGTGTCAGGAAAAATATTCAGCTACCAGAGAGTGGCCATGTCCATTCATTCATTTGACAAGCATTTGGTAAGTAACTATTACAGTCAAAGTGTGGTGTCAGCATTGTAAGAGTGTTAAAAATACTTAAGATTTTGTCCCTGACCTTGATGGACTTTTAATCTTGCACTTTTCAAGGTTTCTTGGATGCTGAGTCTACATAATAGCATTTTTCTAGACAACTAAAATTTACCCATGTTTAAGCACCAAAATTTTTATCATAATTTTATCTACTTTAATTGATAATTTTGCCAAATGCACTCCCTTTTTTCTGCCTTCTTTCCTTCCTTCTTAAAGAAACTAAACAGTAAAAGATGTTCACATTTTTCTTGATGATATAGGATAATAGTTATGAACATTCTCACCCCTGTGCTATACTACACAATATATTTCTGTACTTATTTTTGAACTTTTCTATCTCTTTATCAGGCTTTCACACCATCAATTTTCCTACTTGTCACTGCACCGCTAAATGACACTCCCAAGCCACAACTCACAGCTCTATTATAGGAGGCTTAACTTCTAATTTGCTGAAGTCTGGGAAACTGGATAATCAAAACTGTTAGCAAATGAATGTTAAGCAAGAGTCCAAAAGGCTCCGAGTAAGAGCCAAATCTACTTTTATTGAAAAATCTCTCTGACCACTTTGACCTCAAGTGCTTCAGGCTAATTTTCTCCAATTTTTGGTCATAGAACTATGGCCTGAGGATTGAGTTTCCCACAAGTCTCACCTTCACATAAATTACTTCCTTAAAGGAGAAATATATTTAAAGAATTTTGAAAACTTTATCATAAGAATGTTTGCAAATAAAAATCATATCTCAAGAATTAGAAAATTAATTTTGATATGGAAGAAACTGATTTAAAACAAGAGCCATGCCTATCTCCCTAGGTAAGCTCCTAGAATTTGTCAGTGCTTAAAATTAAAATTTAAAAATGCAATTGTACTTCTCCTGTTAACAAAAACTAAGGATTAATAATTATACCAAAATGAGTCAAATAAGGGATATTGCATAAGATCATAGGAGCAGCAATTGTAAAGGATATAAGTCCAGTGATTCTTAATCTGGGTTCAATGAACTTTAAAAAAAAACCATTTTGATTATTGAATTTCAGCACACTTGATTTCCTTTACAATCCTATCTTTTTTATTCATTGAAAAGCATTTTACTGAGATGGAGTCATAACATTTCAGCAGATTGCCAAAGGGGTCCATAACATCAAAAAAGGCCAATTTACTCAATTTTTGTAAATAGGGAAATTCAAGTCCAAAGATGTTAAGTCACTTACCAATTGCTTTGCCAGTAAAAAGTAAGAAAGTTAAGTCCAGTAATAAGTATGGAAGTCAAGTCCTTTTCCTTTGATCCCAAACCCAATATCCTTTGGACTATGCTGAATTGTGTCTTGTAGAGTTCTTAATGCCTCACTACTTTCACAATATATTTTTAAAACCATTTCTTTTCTAGGTTTTGAATTTACTTCCTACTGTATAAGATTCCTCACTAGTTAGAAATTGCAATAGCATGAAATTACAGAACCACAAGGCTTTAAAATTGAAATAGAACTAAGAGTTACTAAGGGAACTCCAATAAAAGTAGATAAATCTTTTACCATAACATATATTGTATAGTACTTAGTATGGTTTATTCCTTATGAATATTCATTGATTTAAACAGAAGTCTTTAGATTATGCAAATGAAAAAGAAACAATATTGGGACTCACCTGCTTGGGGATATTTATTAATTCATTCAACATTAGAATAGAATCAGCAATTTCTTCCTGAGACAAGAAAACCAGCCAAAAATAAAGGAAAATTAGGATAAATCATTAAAATGAATCTTAGCTCTTCTTCATGTAAAAACTATCAGAGAAAAATAACTATTATTTTTCAGATTAAAAAAATAACTTCCAGTTACACAGAACCATCACTCAGAGGTCATTTTTATTTGCCTCAGTAGACTATAGCTCCCTGAGGGCAGGCATTACCTTCCTTGGTCATAGCAAGCACTTAATAAATATTGCATTTGTTTAACTGAAATTATCTTTGTATCCCACTTACCTAATAGAGCCTTGCAAACAACAGATGTTCCATAAATATTCACAGTTTCATATATCAGAAGTTGGCAGATTCTTCCAAGAGTCAATAATTATATTTTGCCTAATGTGTTCCTGGACAATGTAGGTAAGTAACAGAATTCCATAATACCATTCAACTCTGTATTTTAAAATTTTCCAATCTTGAATATAAGACTGAATTTAATTCTTTTACTACTAAAGAAATTTCTAAAACATAACATGGCTTTCATTTTAACATTATAAGCAACCAACAGCCATGAGAATTTTGAGTAATAAATGATTAATAAAATGTTCAAAAGGACAAAGAAGTACTTTTTATATGTCTCTATAAAGTTTTCAATGGCAAAAAGGCAAGAGAAATTGTTTCAAAATATAAAGAAGGCTGCTTCCCTAAAGCAAAGCTTCTTAAACTGTGGGTCATATAAGTAAGTGTGAGGGTCATGGATTTAGAGGTAAGCATTATCAAATATTCCACCAAGATTTAATTCTTTATATAAAAATAAACAAATACATTCATCTCATTAGTATGCAAATTTGCTTTCATCTTTAATAAATGATAAAATTGTATGTTTGCCAGAGAGTTGTTTTGAAATAAATTTCTTTATGATTCATTATCAATAAATATTTAATTTGTATACCTATTTTATATAACTATATACCTGGAGTCATGTAAAAATTTCTCAGCAGAAAAGAGGTCACAAGTGGAAAGTTTAAGAATCTTTGCTCTAAAGAATCAAAGACTCAGTGGGAGATGCTGGCCAGATAAGGAGGCTCACTACTCAGGAACTAGGAGAAAAGGAGATGAATGATTATTGAGTATAGGGGAAGGAGAGATGGGGAATGAACCAATTTGAAGGTGGGACTGAAAGAGCCCTAAGTAAAGAACAAATGATTTAAATAGGTCATAGGCATTTAATGGTTAGAATAAATAGTCAATCAATGTTCCATTTTTTAGAGAGCTGGTACCTATATATAGGTAATAATATCCGCCGACAATCAAACAACTAGAAACAGGGAAAAAAAGCTAACGATGATATTACTGGCAAGATAGACCCATGACCCCTTTTAGATATAGAGGACAGCATCCATTCCTGGAATAATTTCCCGATAAGCTAAACGGCTACTGTACAGAAGTTTCTTGAAAGAAGAAATTGGTATTTTGATTTCATTGGTAAAAGGAACACCTAAATCTCATTTGATCCTCATAACCATCCTATGGGATAGTTTTTCTTGTATCCCAATTTTACAGATGGAAATTGAGGTGGAGAGAGGGTAGATGACTTGTTCATGGTTGCAGAGCTAGTATGTGTCCAAGAAAGGATTTGAATACAAGTTTTCTTGACTCCAAGTCCAGCACTCTCTCTGACATGCATCTTATCTGTGAAAATCCTCCTAAAGAAACTTTGCTAAATGAAAGAATTCTGAAGAAGTTGCTCCTTCATCTTCTGGTTTGTCGAAGGAGAAATTAGGCAGAGAGGATGAAATAGTGAGTTTGTATATGAATTCCAATTATTTTTTTTGTTCAAATTTACCCTTTCTCAAGTTTTTTTTTTTTTTTGCTAAAGTGATTGCTAAAGTGTCTGAGACCAGATTTGAACTCAGGTCTTCCTGATTTCAGGGCTGGTACTCTATCCACTGAGCCATCTAGGTGCCCCACCCAGTTCATTTTCTTCAGATTTTAGAAATTTTTTCAATTTGCATGCATAGCATTCATAGTTCAGTAATTTCAATCATCCTTTATTATGATCCATGGGAAACAACTGGGCATCTGCTACTTAGGAAGACAGGAATTTACTCTATCATTATTTCTATGAAAAAATCAGATTCTGATATCATTTCAATTCAGAGCATCTTTTCTAGAATGTAAATTCACTATCATATAAGGATTACTTACATTAGACATGTATTTTCTTATCAATGACAATAGTATGATAAGAAAAATCCCTTAAAGTTTACAAAGTGTTCTATAAATGTTTAGTCTAACAACAACTCTATGAGATAAGTATTATCAGTATGTTATCCTCATTCTATAGATAAGGACACTGAGGTTCAAAGAGTATAAGTGACTTGCCCACAAGAGTCTTAGACATGGAATTAGAATCCCCTCCCTAATGGGATGTATATTTTTGTTATTGAGTCACTTGTTAATTGTGTTCAACTCTTCATGACCCTACTTGGGGTTTTCTTGGCAAAGATACTGGAATGGTTTGCTATTTCCTTTTTCCAAATCATTTTACAGAAAAGGAAACTGAGGCAAAAAGGATTAAATGGCTTGCCCAGGGTCACAATTTTCTGGGGCCAGATCTGAATTCACAAAGACTCATCTTCCTGACTTCAGGCCCAGCATTCTATTCATGGCACCAATGTCACTTAGTATATTGTTACAGGGAACACACTTCCCTTCTCATCCATAAAAGAAGGGAATTATCCTCTTTCTAAGATCCTCTAAGGAAGTTCTCTTCCAGCTCTAAATCTATGACAGTATGATATATAACTAGTAAATGTCAGAGTTAGTTTTTGAACCCAAATATTCCTGACTCAAAGATTCAGCTACTCTTAAGGTTTTTCTTTCTAAGACTAAAAGCATTTGATTGTCAGAAAGCTGGTTGGTCTTCACAGGGAACCAGCCATGCCTTTAAAGCAGTAATCCCCAAACTCTTTTTTTTAAAATCATCTACCATGTAATTAGATAGTTTTTGATCATGTACTCCTACTATATATATATATATATATATATTTAGATCTTTAAAAAATTATGTATATGTACTACTGTACTAAATAAGTACATGCATCATATGATTTACACACAAAAAATAAAAGAATGAGATAAAAAAAATTGATCCTTGAGAAAGCAGAACTTCAAGTGTATTGAGTGAGAGGATGACCACTATGATAGCTGTGTCAAAGATAGATTGGAGTGGAGAGACACTCAAGGCAAGAAGATCAGATAGGACATTAAAATAATTCTAGCAATAGGTAACGAGGAACTGAACTACAGTGTCAGCTGAGTGAATAAAGAGAAGGGACACATGAAAGAAATATTATTGAGATAAAAAATAAGATTTAGCAACAGATTAGATATGGAGACAGAGAGAAGTTGAAGCTGATTTTACAATTGCAAATATGAATTATTAGGATGGGGAGTTCCTCAGTAGTAACAAGGAAATTGAAAACAGGGTGGATTTGAGCAGAAAGATAATTCAATGAAATCTCTGATGCAGATTTCAACCCATCTATAGCTGTTCATCATACACTAGTAATTTCCTATTCCAAAAAAAAAAGCGGTTTATAGATGGAGGTTGACAAGAAGGAAGCATTTCTCACCTGCAATAACCCCAGTACAAATCCTGTACTCTGAAGGGTATTTATGGAGGCCAGACTGAAAATGATGGGTATGTGGAAGTAGAGGAGATAACTTTTTGCCGCATGACTGATCTGGGTGCCTAGGTGCCAATCAGTTTATAATCAACCACCTTGAGGGGTCGGTGCTGCCTTAGTCATAGCAGGTCAGCAGTTGGGAGTGGAGAAAAGAGTTGAAGTAGGGAACTGTTAACCTGTCATGTGTTTGGGGAGTGTCATAATTTCACTAGAAATAAGTCTGCTATTGCCTTTCACAGGGAAAGTTAGATCCACCTTCCTGCACACTGATTATGATCATATATTCTCCTTGGAATAAGGTCTTAGCCTACTTTGGAAACCACTGGTTTAGAGCACAATGCTATGAGCTCAATCAAGTAGGTAAGTTAACCACAAACTTCTATGAACATATATGCACACATAAACATACATTCATATATGTTGACATATATATTCATTCTGCTATCATTTATACCTGATGCTACCACAAGAACCACCTGATGGGAAGGAAAGTTTCTATTTTTCCCTTTCCCTTCACCTATTCCAACAAAACTAATGAGAAATTAACACGTGACCCCTTCTACTCCAGAACTGCAAAAAGTCAGCCATATGTAATAGAAAAGAAGGGTTTACTTTTCTTTTCCCAAGCAGACAGTATCCTGGAGAACAAGGACCTATACAACTTGCAAGGTTCTATGTCTAGAAGCAGCAGGAGAGGAAGAGTTTCCTAAAAAAAAAACAAAAACAAAAAAAACCCTTGTGGTGGGCAGAAAGCTTTGGAGAAAGGACCTTGGAAACCCCAGGGAAACAGATCAGGTCTCAGCACTTTGACCAGAATATTCCAAACATGAAAGCTCTGAAGTCCCTAGCATTGATTGAAATGTCAGAAAAGATCCTTGAAGAGCCAGCACTCCACCCTTAAAGATCTAAGAGGCCAAGAAAACAGGGAAATAGGGAGAGATGAGATTAACAAGGAGAATAATGAAGGGAAGAAACAGGCACAAGTAAAACAAATTCTGAAGTAGATATTAAAGTGGATAGAAAGGGGATGAAGAAAAACATAACTAAAAATCTAAGAGCATTATTTAGTTTAACATTTAAACAACTTGGATTGGCAGAACAAATTGTGACATGTGAATTTAATGAAATATCACAACATAGGAAATGACAAAATGGACAGTTTCAGAGGAAACTTGGAAGATCCTTGTAAGATAATGCAAAATGAAGAGAGAAGATCTAAGAGAGCAATCTATACAAAGTTAACATTACAAAGAAAAACAACTTTTGAAGATTTCAGAATTCTGATCAAAGCAATGATCAGCCATGTCTCAAAAGACATTTTTTTTACCCATGTCCCAGCAGAGGTAGGTGACATAAGATGCAGAAGTACATTTTTTGATGTGGCCACTGGATGGACTAAATTTGCTTGACTCTGCTCATTTTCTGTGAGGGTTTGCTTGTTTGTTCTTTTATTCTTTCATTGGGTTAATAAAGCTGGAGTTGGGGAATTAGCAACATGATAACCCAAAAGAGGACCATTTTTTTAAGTGCATAGAAGAGAACAGAAGAAAATTCAGAAGGAAACACAAACAAGCAGGACAGTTTTGAAAGTTATATGTCATCTACTCTTCTTTAAAACTAAGCAATGTAAAATGGAAATTGACATTTTCATAAAGATTCCTCTTTTGTATTCTTCTATGTGTATAGAAATGCTCTCTTTTGGTGTTTACATTTATAATTTTAAAAAATTAAAATAAAGGGGAAAAATACACAAATATACTTACACACAAAATATACATATATACCTGGTCCTGGAAAGATAAGTTGCACACTGAAGAAATCAATAAATTCCTCATTTGTGACTGTAGGCCAAAGGCAGAACTTCGGTCTTCTGTACAGAAATTATTCAGAATTCTAGTTACCATTATTATATAATTTCTAATTTCTCCATAGTTCCCCATAAGTAGGAGAGTTGTTAGGTTTTTAAGACTTGAATTATACCTACAGAAAAAAATGAAGGTTTTCAAAATGGTTATTACAGTATAATTCAACCTATATATCAAAATAGTAACATATCTTCTAAAAAATAAAGACACCTCTTCTTTCATGTATATTTTTAACACAAATGCAAATATATGCAATATACATATATGCATGTATATATATATATGAGCACACGTAATCACTTATATACATATGTGTCTGCAACAATATGTATACAACTAGGTGGCACAATATATAGAATTCTGGACATGGAGTCAGGAAGACCTAACTTTAAAATTCAATTCATATAATTACTAGTATTAAAGAATCTACAAGATTGTAGATTGAAGGACAAGGACAAGTCAGAGATGACTTAAAGGTGATGAACCAAGGTAACTGGAAGGTGGTGGTACTATTGACAGAAATAGGAACATTAGAAAGAGAAGTGGCTTAGGAGTTAGTATTAGAATTGGGGGTAGGATATTCAAATAATAAGCTATGTTTTAGATAAGTTGAGTTTGAGGATACAGATTTTAATGAGAGATTTAAAATGACAAGAGTAATGGTTGTGAGCAAGCCAACAATCAGAAGAGACAATATATTAGAGAGATAAGCATTGATGAGGAAAAAGTTTCCTGGAATAATAGAGGAGAAAATTGGCAATAAAATTTATGGAGGAATGGAGAGTTTAGAGGTATGGAGTATGAGAGAAGAGAAATAGTCTCCATTTTCTCAGTGAGGTTAAGGAGATAAACTATATTAGGAGGAAAATGGAGGGATGGTTTTATAGGGTACAATATGAAATAGGTTGGAATAGTTGCAAGTGTCATATGCCCTACTAGATTATAAACTTCATGAGGGAAGAATTTAATCTAAAAAGCTATGTATCTCAGAACAAGGTAGAGTAAGTAGTAGTTTCAAAGAGGCAAATTTAGATCTAATATAATAGAAAAACATCCTTACAATGAGAGCTATCCCAAAGTTAAATGAGCTACTATGGGAGGTAGTGGTTTCTTCCTCACTTGGGGGTCTACAAGCAAAGACTAGATGATGACTTCTCAGAAATCTTGTAGAAGGAATCCTTTCTCTGGTATCTATGAGACTAGATGGGCTTCTGAGGTTCCTTCCAACTATGAAATTCTGTGATTATGTGAAACTGTATTATAAGGAATGAAAACACTAGCAGAAACACATATTCCAATAACTGTATAATTCATCCTAATCCTTCCAACTCTAACTAAGAATCTGACACCCTACTATTTCTTTTTCCAAAACCCTTGTCTAACTAGACTTCATCCCCATTGCCAGCCTGATCCAAGTATGATCTCTCAAAAACATAAATGCTTTCTTAGGGCCTTTCATTGTAAATGCTACTTACAGATCCTCTTCTGGCCTGTAATTCAAAGATGATATGTTCCTATGGAAACTTGGCAGTACTGTCACATTCACAGCACAAGGATGAGATTTAGAGCCATATCTGTTTGTGATCTCAGTAAAGACAGTTACTACAACAGAAGACAAAAGAGAAATGTGAATGTGTACATATGGAATGCATCAAAAGCCTCTTCTTATCCCAGGACTCAATGCAGGCTTACCGTCTCGACATTTCACATATTACTAGTCAATTAGTGGCAGGTGAAGACAAGTTTTATCCTTGAAAATCTTAGTGTGAAATGAAATGAAAATGGTGAAATCTTACCTCCCAAGTCAGAAATATAAAATACAGATTTTAAACTTTATACATAATAGTTAACATAATAAATCAAAAACCTATTTATTGAGTTCCTAATAGATATATGAAGAACAATTTGTGAGGCACTGGGAGGGCAGAAAGAAGATATAACAATGCTACCTCCTATTAAGGAGTTGACTGGGTCATTTACTTATATGTACACTCTGACACACACATATATGAAAACAAATATATATCTATACACATATAATAAATAAATATAAACTTTAAAGTTATATATAACAAAGAAATTACAAATAAATAATAAAACATAATTATATGTGTTATTATTACTGCTGTTTTTGTTAGCTTATTATTATTATTACTGTCATTGGTTATTAGGTCACTTGCATAGGGTCACACAATTAGTAAAACAAGATTCAAATTCAGGTTTTCCTGATTACAAGAGCAACACTATCCACTGAGCTACATAGCTACATCAAATAGGTAAACTTTAAGCTGAGACTTCAAAGGACGGATAGACATACAGACTTGTATGTTGGGAAGTAGAGATTTGGTCATCTTATAAAGAACCACCAAAGAAAAGGAGAAGAAAAATGAGTCCAAGTTTTAAAAAAGGAGAGAAAATAAAATCCATAAGAGTGAATGAGATTACTAAGGGTGAGAGTATACAGAGAGAAGAGAATAGAAGAGCTATCAGAGGAATAAGGGAACCGGAAGAATATGTCATGGAAGCCAAGAATATGGACATTATTTAGAAAGAGATCAAGTATGAAATTCTAATGAAAGGGCAAGGAAAACAAAAACTAAGAACTGTTATTGGATTTGGTAAGGTTGACAGTTATTGCTGACCTTAAAAATGTATTTTCAGTTGAACTGTTAGGGATAGAGAAGAGATGGAAAAAACCATTAAGGAGTAAGCAAAAGCAGGAGGTGTAGGTATTTGTAACACATTTTCCCTTGTTACTGTTTTTCTGAAGTCCTTTTCAGTATTTAGTTTTTCCCCATTTTTTTGACCAAGGAAGACACGTGGCTTAGATTATTCATGAGGTATTTCTTCATATTCACCTTAGCTCATTTATTTAACATTTGGCACAGAGCTTGGCACATACCAAACAATCAATAAATGCTTTGTCTAATGTTCTATCATCCACTTATTATTTTATTAGCAATTAAAAATATCTGGCCTCATTTTTATTTTACTTTTTAAAAAAGTATCATTTTACTGTTATTTTTCCATATTATTCAAACTTAATAACAAAATGATGCTTTTTTTGAAATATTCCAAATTCTCATTCTTGTCAAAAAAAATCCACCCAAAGCTCTAAGGCTTCATACTTATCATGAAGAAAACCCTTCCACTCAATAAATTAATCTGTTTATGTCATTGCTCAAAAGCTTCTTTTTGACACATAGACACCTATTTAAAAGCTATGTGGAAAGGTTATAGAACTGAGACATAATCACAGCTCATGAATCAAATATAATAGTCAGACTTACCTTTGTATTTGTCCATAGTTTCACCAGCGGGCAAAGTAAAATAATACTGTATATCTCTCCCTCTATATAAAGGCATTTTGGAGGATTTTCCTATTTGGTAACTGAATTCATAATGGTAGTCCTACATTCAACGTCATAGAGAACAAAACAAAAACATTAGAAAATCATGAAATTCCTTATATTCCAATAAAGGAAGTTTTTACATAAGAAAGTTAGCATAATGTAGAGAATAAAACATCTAATCAGGAATCTGAAGTTTTGGATATGAATTCCTCTCAAACACTTGTTAAGAACCCCTTATATAATTGCTAATGTTCCTTTTCACTCAAAAGAATAATCCAATTACTAAATACTATAAGATTTTAGTGTATTTTTTAAATCTTGGTTCACTTGAATTTCACTCATATTTCTATAGCACTTTGTAGATTAGCCAATAAGCACTTATTAAATCCCTACTATGTGCTAGGTACTATGCTAAGTATTGAATATACAAGGCCAAAAATAGATCATGTTTTCAAGGAATTCAGAGTCTAATGGGGAAGACAAAACGCAAACAACTATGTATAAACATAAAGATATTTAGAGGATTGGAGATAATCCACAGAAAGTAGTAGCATTAAGGGGTATTAGAAGAGGTTGGTAAAAGGTGGAGTTTTAGGTAGGGCATGAAGGAAACCAGGGAATCCAGGATGCAGAGGTAAGGAGAAGTATTCTAGAGGAAAGCATTCAGTGAAAATGTAGTTTTGGGAAATGGAGTATCTCGAAGTGTTCAGTATTTTTGGATTGCATACTACATAAAGTATGAGAAGATTGGAAAGGTAGAAGACGGCCAGTTTATGAAAAAGTTAAAACATCAAACAAAAGATATTTATGTTTAGCTGGGGTTTATTGAATAGGAGGATGATGTAATCAAACCTGCATTTTAAGAAGTTCAATTTGGCAGCTAACTGGAAAGTAGACTAGAGTGGACAAAGACTTGAAACAAGGAGACCAACAGACTATGACAATAGTTCAAGCATGAGGTGATAAAGATCTATGTAAGACTTGTGGCAGTTTTGTGATTTTTGGCAAAGATCTTACCCTTTCACTTTCCTCATATTTATAATGGATATAATGATATTTGTACTATCTACTTCGTTTGTATTATTTACTTCATGTAAGTAAAGTTCTCTACAAAGTGCTCTAGAAATGTGAGTAGATTTTAAGTGAAATAAGATTTTTAAAATACACTAGAATCTCACAGTATTTAGTGATTGGATTATTCTTTTGAGTGAAAAGGAACATTAGCAATTATATAAGAGGTTCTTAACCTTTTTTCTTATCATGGATCCCCCTTTGGCAGTGTGGTGTAGCCTATGAATCCTTCCACAGAATTATGTTTCTGAATATGTAAAATAAATACATAGAATTTCAAAAGAACATAGTTTCTAATTATTTTGAAAATAACATTCTTGGATCCCAAGTTAAGAATGCCTGACTAGACCAACCTTTTCATTCCATAGAATTTATATTCTTCAATCACTTTCTATTTTTTTTACCATAATCTTAGTTCAGAGTGCCTCATCAAATCTTCCAGAAAAGGATATATTTTCCTCCTCATAAGCTTGTTGCATAATTTCTATTATAAAAAGGAGAATCATAAATATATAATGCTGAATAAATACATTTAAATTATTTGATTGTTTAAGACTATTTTACTAGACTATATTATTTCTATATATTCTATTTCTAGACTATACTATTTACTAGACTATATTATATTTTTTCTCCTAAGCCTGCCAGAATGGGAATACCAGATGAGTCAAGACTCAAATCCATATTCTCTCACACCATTCTACTATTTTACAGTCACCTACAGTTAATGAAAGTATTCTTGTTTTGTTCTCACTTATGAGGGAACAGAAGGCTTTCTTTCATCTCACAGGGAGGTTACTTTTACATCATTTCACATTCTGATTTGTTTTATTTGGTATACTCAAGTGGCATGTTAGGCTCATATAAGAATCAATATAATATATTATAAATAGAATCATAGCCTTTGAATCTGTGTATTCCTAGAACTGCATCTGGTTCCTTTGAACTCTATATGTAGAAAATCAGATGAATTTGGAATATGGTTTCCCACAAATCTGAAATCTGTAAGAGTCTGCTTGTATTGTTCTTGATTAAAGTCTCCTCTCAGAAAACTTTCCAGAAGAAGTACTTACTAGAAGAAAGATGGCATGTCCTTAGACCATGCACCGGGGGCTATTTCTGGGGAGGAAAGGATATATTAAGCAACATGGCCAGGTGAGTGTGATTTCAGCACCTGGACAGCACTCAGTGACTTTGTGACTTGGGTACAACTTTCTGATCACTTTCAATTATAGACACTGAGAGTTTACCTATAGTAAAGTAGCTAAAATGCTGAACAGTTGTTAGGAGAAATGAATTCTAGGTCCATAATCCCATTAACAGCCGTATAACTTTGGCCTTGTCACTCACAGAGCCTCCCTTTTCCCGTCTTTCATTTGAGGGTAATGATAATGACTATGATATTTTCTAGCATCAATATTCAAGGATTTTATAAACACTTAACACAATACTGATTACCATTTTAGAAAGGAGAGTGGTCTTTGTAATGGCTTTAAAAAGCCTTCAAAAATGTTCAAAGTAGTCTTAAAAATAAAAAACAAAACCATAAATTATAACTCTTTTCATAGAAGGGTGACAATTTTGCCTTTGTTTTTATTCATAGCCAATGACACATATATCTTTCGGTCATTATCACTCTTTTCAGTAGTACATCATAAACTTTATAAGTAATTATTGTATAGTTATCAAATATGGATGTTATTTACATTTCAAAGTGTGTGATCTACAATACCAGACATCTGGTGCTTGGGACCTACTTTGGCCACACAGATAGCATTAAAGGACTGTAAAATGCTTACTGCTTTCCCAGACATGCAGAAAACACTGAAGACTGTATAAGCCTCATAACCATGACTGGGCTGTACTTGGCAAGCCATCTCCTTTGGAACTTCATTGACAGTAAAATATAATTGTGCTTTGCCTAATGGGTTGTGGCTTGAGACTGTAGAGAAAAATAAGAATCAATTGAAACATATACATAACACCTAGATTTATCTTGACAGACATAATATGTAAAAGAAGACTGAGAAGAGAACCAAAACTTAATTCAACAAAAGATCTTGTTGAAACAGATGCCAAATGCTCAATGTATTATTCATTGTTTCTTATCAAAAAAGTATAGGATTGAAATTTGTGCTCAAATGGAGAAGTGAAAAGAATGGGAGAGAGAAATAACAAACATCAGAACTAAAAATCAGTGCCTTTGGAGAGAATTAGGTTGCCCATATTTAGGAAAAGTTTACACTTGGATCCCTATGCTTACCAGACCATAAAATGTTCCATCAGTTGATCAATCAGTGCTGCTCCAAATCAACTCCCTAGCTATTATATAATATGCAAGGAAAAAAGAATTCTCAATAAGTATCAAAATATGGTCTGGTAGAAAGAATATAAAAGTGGAAGTTAAGTCAAATGGGCTTTGCTGCATCCAGCCTTCACTTGGTGAAATTATAAGGTCAGAGACCGGCAAGCAGTAGAGTATATGAAGAGCAGTAATATAGATTGGATTCAGACTGAGAAGAGCATTAAATGGGATGTTAAGGAATTTGTATTTTACTTAGAGATAAAAGGTAGCCACTGAAGATTTTTGAGCAAGAGATTGGCAGGTTTAGACCTGTCTTTCAGGAACACTATTTCAGCAGCTTTGTGGAAATTATAAGGAAAGACATCTATTAGGAAACTGGATACAATATATTATAATAATAAATTCACAAATGATTAGTTGCCTATATTTCTAGGAAAGTAAATTAAGAAGACCACCAAATTTTCATTATTCCTAAAAACCAAAAATGTCCATTTGAAACCATCACCTACCTACAGAAGCTTGTATCACATATGTCTCTCCACCTCTCAGGAAAAATGGTTTAAATGTAACAGTTTTTGATGTGATACCTAACAGAAAAGATATCCATAAGACTCTAGTTACCAGATGAAATCACTTCCTGAGACAGATGACATCTAAAAGTAAGTTGGCCACATTTCTATGGTTCTGAGATACTAAGCAGAGTTTTCAGGGCTTCTTTCTACACCTAATTTTTATTCACACACCCAAAGTTTTTAAAGCATACTTTTACCACTTAAGAAAATGCTCTCTAATTTTGTAGAGCGGAGGGTGACTCCCTCAAACAAATATCTAAAATTTCTTAAAGTATTTGACCTAGATCTCTCCTTTTAAGTTATCTTACTCCACCTTTTCATATCATAGCTATTTGTAGACTGTATCTTTATCTCTCCCACATCACTTGTTAACTTCTTTTTATGTGTTGTATTACCCCATTAGAATGTAAACTCCTTGAGGACAGAAAATGTCTTTCTAAATGTATTTGAATTCCCAGTCTTATCAAACTACTTGGCACACATTAAACTGTAAACAAATGCTAGTTGACTGACTAGCATGTACCCCCCATTTAATAGACTATAAGTTCTTTGAAAATAAGATCTATGTGGATCTATCTTTTAATAACTAAAATAAACTATATACATGGTTTACTAAAAATTTCTTGGGAAATAATAGATTGGTACAGAGATGTTCTCACTTCAAGTCTAGTGCTTTTCCCCATTATATCATCATGTTTCTTTGCTCAGTACTCAGAAAGAGGGACAATCACATGAAAAAGATCTGAATGACTAAACCATATGATTATTTTTTTAAAGTACATTAAAACTAAGTCCTTGTCTATAAAACCAAATGACTCCAGAAGAAGATTAATAAATGACATCTAAGCTATTCTTATTAAAATTGTGACAAGCCTGCAGGTGAATAGAAAATGCATACCTGAGGATGTATATCTTTGAAAAACATTTCTGCTAATTAATGATTTGGACCAATCAACCATAAGCAAGTGTGCGGTATTTTCAGTGGAGTAGGATAAATCAATTAGGTTGTAACCATCATCATTGTCAAACATAGTATCCGTATCTTCATTTTCACTTAGTTCTGTGAAACTGATACTCTCTACTAAGAGAACAAACCATGCCAATGAGTGATAAAGAAAAAATTGTAACAATTCTCTTAAATAAAGCCTCAGAGATTAAAAAAGAATATTTCCAAAAGTTCCCTTCTCTACATTCTAAAAGTATTACATAGTGCAAAGCCTATGTGATAAACATAGGGGGATTTATATGTATAAAATAAAGAGAATATGTCAGATGCAGGAGAACAAATATATAACAACAGTAATATAAATGAAAACAGCACTTACAAACAACTAAATTCAGATTCAATGCAATCTTAATTCCTGAATACACATTTATGAAACAAATTTCTCTCCTTTCAGTAGAGAGATGGGATAGATGAAGAAGGTGGGACATGTGTATATTTCTTTGTTATGGAGGACATTTCCATGTGGGAGAGACGTATATCAGGAAATGACTACGGTGTGAAAGTCAAAGGAAAGCAATAAAAAATTAAAAATAATGCCTTTAAAATTTATTACAATCCAAGAATTTGCTTTTTTGAGATTACATTTTTGTCAGCTAAATTTCAATGATACTAATTGCATAAGCCACTAGTGCTAATAAAAAATGGTTTAAAATGATGTCCTCAATGGTAATTCTAAGTAGAGAGTGGAAAAATATATTGGTTCTTCTAACTCAAAATAGAGACATCTGGAACAATTAGTATAAATTTGAAGGAATGTGTAAAGCATCATAAAGCTGAAGAGAAGGTCATTAGAATGTCTGAGAAAATGGTCTCAAACCAGTTCCAATTGTTCACTGAAGAAAACATATACACCCAGAGAGAGGGATATGAAATATGGACCACAACATAACATTTTCATGCTCTCTATTGAGGTTTGCTTGCATTATGTTTCCTTTCTCTGATTTTTTTTTCTTGTAGATAGGATTTTTCTTGCACAACTTGTCAAGTATTTCAATATTATTAACATGTAGTGGACTTCCTGCCATCTAGGGGAGGGGAAGGGACTGGGGGTAAAATTTGTAATGGAAAGCTTTGTAAAGATCAATGCTGGGGAACTAACCATACATATGTTATACAAATAAAAAGCTTTAATTAAAAAAAAAGAAAGAAAAAGAAAATTGTCTAGTATATCAAATCAATGATAAAATTTAATTCATTAAAATACATTCATAGTCATAAGACATATTGACCTGTATGTCTTCTTCTTGATGGTTCTATTGCCTCCTTGATGTTGCTAAAATAAGCTTCAAAATCTATGGAAAGAACAAAAATACCATTGGAAACACAGCTTTTGGTAGTGTATGTATTTAAATCAGGATCTTCCCAAATTAAATTTAGAATGAATCATAAAATTTAGCAAAATGTCTGGCTTTTACTGTAACTCTTTAACTAACATATCTATGTTTATATTGGTTGATTTTCATAATGATATCCCTAAAGCATTTAAAGACCAAAGTGCTCCTGAATTATCAAAGAAAAAATGAATACCAAGAAAGAGGACTGGCCTTGAAAAATGAATGAAATTATGCCATTTCAGAACTGGAAGAAACTTTATAGGCAATCTAATCCAACAACCATTTGAAGCATGTTTTAAAGTAAGAAAATTTGTGTCTGAATTCTGTGGGAAAGGGATAGGAAGAATGTAAAACAAGAAAAAACATGAAACATTCAAAATATTGCTCTTACTATAATAATTACACTTTGAACATAAGGTTGAAAGGAGGCACCAAAAAAAAAAAAAGATTCCTTCTCTATAATTTCAACAAATTGGTTCCTTTATCTGAAATATCCACATATAATCTAAAATTATAATCTAAATTTGGTTGTAACATAATCTGATATATAATGACTATCATCTGAAATATCTTCTTTGATGGCCATAGGATCCTTTTAATATGGATATTCCCTTCACCAATGCATATTGCAATTCATCCATGCCTTAATATACTCATTCTTGATCATATGCTCCCATAGATTCTCCATTAAGGATATACTCATAACATGGAATTCTAAGTATTTAAAACTTTTTGGATAAGATTGTAGCATTTAGGATGTTCAACTTTTATTCTCATTAAATGGCCAAAAAAGCTTTTTTCAAAAGTATACATTTCTACTACTGTTTTTTTAACCTGAGTTGCTGGTCACATTTCCTTGGCTGACTACAAGTTAACTTTCATTTCAAAAATAAAGCTCTAGCTTCAACAGTTTTTTGGTTGACTTCCTCAGGATTGCTTCACTTCATATGCTCTGAAATCTATCATCCTCTAAATACCTGTCTAATGAAAAGATTAAGTCTATCTATTCCCACATTGCTCTAAGAACTTTCCTTTCTTTGCTTGTGTTTCTGCTTTATTTCATCTCCCTACTTTGTTCCAGAGAAATCCAAAGGCTAAGTCCCCATCCTCCCTGTCTCCCAGTAGGATATGGACTTGTGTAACAACACAGATAGAAACATGGGGCAAACGAGTCAGATGGTGACCTAGAAAAAAATTTGGAATTGTTTTCACTTGAAATAAAAAGAGAAAGAAGGCCTTATTAGATCTAGTCTATTTTTTTTTCCAAAATGTAATCATGCTTTTCTTTCATCTACTTTTATTTTTAGTATGTAAATGCATTCTATTTCATTTAAAATCTGTCTAAAGTTTCATAGAAATAAATTGTGACTCAGTGATAAACTATGATTTATGAATTGATGGATCCCTTCATGTTTAATCTGCTTAGACAGCAAGGATTAGAAAAGCAGTAAGCCAAAAATTAAATGAGTATCATTAGTAAACTATTTTCTGCATCTACTATATTTAAGCATGAGTTAATATTTTTGTAATTTAAAACTTGTTAACTTGAGAAGGTCCTATGTTTAGCATTCATAAATGCATATCCTATAAATGCATTATATTTGCTAGAAACAAATATGAAAGTCGTAATGTGTTTGCTATTGTTATTATTTTACTTGGTATTCAAAAACTATGATTGACAGTCATCCACTAAAGAAGATGTCTTTCTCAAAAGTTAAGGGGTCTGAAGAACACAAAAGATCCTTCTTTTTCCCCCAGATTCTATTCCTCAAGGGGACTAGAAATCCATATTTACTCCTCACTCCTACAATGAGAATTAGAAATCTATACTTTGGAGTAGTGAGGGAATGGTAAGACAGAGAAAGTATTCTCTGACCATAATCTGAAATTTAGAACAGTCATTTGAGTTGGAGTTCATGAGAAAGCTAACTATTGGTGCTAAATGCAAAACTTACTTCCTCTCCTATTTTTAGATCACTAAAACTGGTTCTTTTTCAAAGAGATTGAATAAAGAATTAGAATTCTTATATGAAATAAGTTCACTCAAACCTATATGAGAACCAGGACTAAATTGCAGGCCCATGAGAATGTGACCGTTATGTGAACTTTGTGACTCGGCTCAAGTTAACAGATCTAGATAGTGACTCCAGGAACTAGCCCCTCCTGGAACTGTTTATGCTTGAAGGGACTCAGCTACTCCCTTCTTGCATAACTTTGTTAAAATATGTCTCAAGGACGG
>JAJPUD010002981.1:0-16470 GCA_023553655.1 Myrmecobius fasciatus
TGGCTGAATAAATTATGGTATATGAATGTTATGGAATATTATTGTTCTGTAAGAAACGACCAGCAGGACGATTTCAGAGAGGCCTGGAGAGACTTGCATGAACTGATGCTGAGTGAAATGAGCAGAACCAGGAGATCATCATGCACAGCAACAACAGTATTACATGATGATCAATTCTGATGGAAATGGCTCTCTGCAATAAAGAATTGTCTCAAACCAGTTCCAGTTGTTCACTGAAGAAAACCATATACACCCAGAAAGAGGGACATGAAATATGGACCACAACGTAACATTTTCATGATCTCTATTGACATTTGCTTGCATTGTGTTGCCTTTCTCTGATTCTTTTTTTTTTTTCTTGTAGATAGGATTTTTCTTGCATAACTTCTCAAGCATTTCAACATTATTAACATGTAGTGGACTTCCTGCCATCTAGGGGAGGGGAGGGGACTGGGGGTAAAATTTGTATTGGAAAGCTTTGTAAAGATCAAGGTTGGGGAACTACCCATACATATGTTATACAGATAAAAAGCTTAAAAGAAAAAAGAAAAAGAAAATCAAATTAAAAAAAAAAAAAAAAAGAAGCAAGGCTGCTGACTCCAGGAGGAACCCAGCCTGGTTGGAGATCATGGTTGTGGCTGTCCTGGGGTATGTTTCTATAATTGTGTCCCACTGTACTTCCACAGAGTTTAGAATCAACACTATGAGAAGATCTAGTCTTCCTCTGTGTTTCAGGACTAGTACACTTCTTTCTCCCCTCTTCTTAGGAGTGATCTTTGATAGTCTTTATATACAGTTTAACTCTTCTTAATATTGCTAAGCTATTGGTGATCTGTTCTTGAATATATATATATTTTTTTTGCTTTTTTTTTTGCTGAGGCAATTGGGGTTAAGTGACTTGCCCAGGATCACACAGCTAGGAAGGGTCTGAGACCAGATTTGAACTCGGGTCCTCCTGACTTCAGGGCTGGTGCTCTATCCACTGCACCACCTAGCTTGCCCCCACTGTTCTTGAATTTTAAGAAATAAAATTCCAACTTGTAACTCTTAAAAACATCAATGAATTAGAATCCCCTCGTTAAAGAAATCGTATCTTTTAAAGAGAATGTGTGTATGTAGATACATTTAAGTTTATCATATCATCAGACCAACAGTATAAAATAATGGATAGATAGCTAGACTCAGAAAGACCTGAGTTTTAACCCCAAGCAAATCATGTAACCTTTGATTGCCTTCTAAGATACAAATGGTTTGTAGATGACACCAGAAGTTCCTTGTCTCAATAAAATCACAGGTCTAGTCTAAACAAAAATCTCCTTCTCTTTTTTTCTTCCTACTTTTCCCCACCTCCATAACATTTTCCTTCCTGTCTCCTGGCTGACCTCCAAAAAATCATCCAAATGGGACCAAAGCACATTCAGAAATCTTCAGGCTTGGTTATTGAATAAGAATGATTATTTGTATATTTTTCTTCATATTTCTAAGGGATCTGTGTTTTCATTGTTATTAATATTTCTTCCACTGATACAGATCCCAGCCACTATATAGTTCATAGTTTGGCTTCTGCAGCCAATCATATTTGTACTGTCTGTCTTATAAAGTTGTTATGAGCAAAGTTCTTGGTTTCTTTATCTGCAAGAATGGTTCCTAAGAGCTAGTATCAGGAGAAATGCATGGAACTTCTGTTTTTCAGTCCCATAAAAAGAAGCAATACTTCTGGTCCCAGGAGGAGCCTGGTCCTCCAGATAGTGTTTTTAATTGGTCTGAGTTAGTCATCTAGCTTGAAAAGCACTGTCAGTGCTCATGCCCTGCTAATGTAGATTTTAAGAATCCTTTACAGCCAACTAGGTGTCAGAGTAAATTTCATTTCTAAATATTTCAAGCGGATCAATTTAATTCTTTGTGTTAACTTAGCTATCTATTATGGTGTTCATGTCATGGATTGATATTAAGGACACTATTTTAAGAGCTATTAACTATCATAGGTTTTGGCAGCAACTTATCTGGAGCAAATACCATTTTTTACCTTTTGCCACAATTTGTTTTCATTTAAGTAACTGAGATTTGGTTAGATTGTTCTCCTTTGTGAATACATATATGGATACTTTTATATAGAATGGAAAGCATATTGATCATAGATCCTGTGGTCAGGCTGCATGGTGAGAATAAAAGCACTGATTTAGTGTCAGAAGGCTAGGCTATGAATCATCACTATGACACAGTAGCCACGTTGTTTGGGCCTTAGTTTCCCTAAGTATAAAATGAAGGGTGATTTTGTGTTTCTTCATCATTTAAAATTGAGCAATTTTGCAATTTTACAAACACAAGCTGAAACTTAAGATAGCTAAAGTTGCTAGGTAATAATTATCACAGACAGATTTTTTAAATCAGGATCCTCTGAGTCCAAATTCAACATTAATTCACTATATTATATGGTTCAAACTGGTTTTCTGCTAATAATGACTTAGGACAAATCTGATAAATGAATCCATGCTATAAAGGGAACTTCTGGGTCCCTTTTTTAGTACGATTAAGAAAAGATACGTTGGGGTTGGGTAGGGCATTTGAGAGCAAACAGGCTCACAAGAGTTTGACAATCAAGTCATATTTCTATCTAAAACTTAAAATCTTTTATACTAAATTGGGTCTTTTTTTTTTACTTCTATTATAGGCACTTCCTTCTCATCCATTATACTCCCATAATTTTTTTTTTTTTTGGCAGAGAAATGGCTCCTTTAAAAAACATAAGAACTAATATTTACATTGTATGCTTTCTACACTTGTGAAGGATTAACTATTCAAAAATATTGTTATCTATTGTGATATAAAAACTCTAGATTTGAAACACAAATGTCTAAAACTTATTACGTGTTAATTCTGCTAATATTTCCTTTATGCTTTTTTTTTTCCTAGGTCTACGAGGGCTAATCAATCTTGGGAACACGTGTTTTATGAACTGTATTGTCCAAGCACTTACCCACACTCCACTACTGCGAGATTTCTTCCTTTCTGACAGGCACAAATGTGAAATGCAAAGTCCCAGCTCATGTCTGGTTTGTGAAATGTCTACGCTTTTTCAGGAGGTGAGTGCAGTTTTCCTCTAGCAATATTATAATGCTGTCTTTTTATAAAGATAATAGCCTCAGAAGAAAAAGATAACTGGATGAGAAATGTCGTTAATGATTTCACCTCAATTCCTTAAAACTTGTATGATAACAGAATAGTACATAGAGGCATCCATTATAGATGATGTATCCTTTTTAAAAAATGAATTTTAAAATGTATAGACTTTTTGTGTATAATTCTCAGGTTACATATGAGGAATTTGTCACAGACTTTAATAGTGGGAATATGAACTCTTGAGAGCTTACTATAAAAAATTGACTTTGTTACTTTAGTTTCTGTAACTACTGCAAGGAATTCATTATTCCATTCATTATCATCCTTATTCATAGCAAAAGCATCCTAATAGGAGAAAAATAGGATAGAGTAGAGCAGTATATTGATTGGACATACTGCAGCTTTGCACTTGGCTCATTTTTAGTGAAAACAGATCTTGCTTCTGCATTATTTTCTAACCCCTTTTTAATATGTTTAATCTTTACCTTGCAGATAGAAACCAAAAGCTACTTCTTTTGTGATCCAATGCATTGAAAGAGCATATTGCATTGAAAGAACAGTTTTTGAGCAGTCTAGATCCTCATCACATGATTAGATTATGGGTAGTTTCCATTTTAGACTGATAGACATTTATTTTCTTTATCCAACTCTCTTTACCATCCTCCTTTGTGTGTTTTTCCTCATTGTGTCAGTGGAACTATCTACAGAGCAAGAAAGATCACTTCTCACTTATCTGTATATCATTAGTTTAAATGCATAATTTATATTTTTGTAGAACATCTGCTTTTTAGCCTCCTTTTGATAGTCATACTTTGTTTTTCAGGCTATTCATAGTACTTGTGAGAACATTTAACAACTTTGCTTTTACATACTGTTTTTCATTTCTATATGAAAGAAATTCTAGTCTATAAAAAGTCTTTGTTCCTTCCTGTTGCTTTTGAGATAAATAAAATGCGAAATTTCTCTTGGAGGGTTAGAAAAGAGGACAGGTAAATCCAGCAGGGAAACAGTACAGAGTTGTTTTTGTTGGGTTCACTGCCCCTAAATCAGACAACTTTGCTAGCATTGAAAAAGATGTGTTCTTGGTCATTAGGGATGCAACCCAAATGTACAATGTGGAAGTCAGAATTTCTCATCCTGCCAGGAACTGGTCTTTCAGAGCCCCCATTCCTGTTGGAAAGGAAGGAAAATATCCCTGTTTTCTTCCACTATCAAATTATATCAGAAACAATAACAGTTTTATTTATAAACCATTCTCTGTAGTAGACTTATGATTTCATTCATTCTGCAGAGGATTCTGCTCTGAGTATGTACCAAGAATCCCTCCAAGGCCAGCTCTGCCTCCTGGGTTCTGTTGCCTCTCTCACCTACAGCTCTCTGTTCACAATAACCCTGTAAGAAAATCATTCTCCTCATTTTATAGACAATGAAATCATGGCTTGGATTAAGTGATTTCCTTAAGATCACCCAGACATCATGACCCTTACTAGGAAAACAGTTCAATCCTTCCAGGCATTTATTCAGGAACATCATCTTCTTACGCGTGTCATCTTTAGATCATAGAATTAAAGGCTCAGCCAAGAGAGACTGAGAATCCCCTCTAAATGACACTGAAAGCTCTCCAATGAAGGGACCATGCCTTGCCAAAGCAACCTCACTTTTGGGATGACCTGGTTAATGGAAAGCTTTTTCCTTATATCAGCCACTATCTATCTCTAGGCAGCTTCCATTCATCTTTCTTAGTTCAGCTCCCTGGTTCAAAGAAGAACAAGTGTGATCCACTTTTGGCCTGGGAAGCCTTCAAATCTCTTCAGAATAAATGTCCCAGTGCTTTCAATTGATCTTTGGACCTCATGTCATGTTCTTTATTCCTTTCACCACCCCAGTTTCTCTTTTCTGTACACATTTCAGCTTGGCTGTGGCCTTTTTAAAATGTTGTGCCCATGACTAAGTAATGTAATTCAGAAGTGGTGTGGCCAAAGCAGAATATAATGGATTTCCTCCATGATTCTGAACTCTTCCTCTCATAATACTGTGAAGGATATAGGTACCTGTCAAAGATTTGTGATCACTAAAGATAATTTCCATTGTGGTGACTCACTTGCCCAATTTAGATCACACTTAGTCTGTGACTTAGGAAATTGTCTAAACACACAGAGGTGAAGTAATTTGGGCAGGGTCATCCAATTCATCTAGTGGATTGGAATCCAGATCCTCCTGATTCCAAACCTCAGTCCCATTGTCTCCTACAACGTGCTGCTTCAGACACCATTAGCTGTTTTTGGTTTTTATTCCTCACTACTTTCTGGAAGTTAGAAATGTAACTAATACCTGGGCCATTTCTTGTGATGTCGTTGTTGTAACAACTCACTGCCTCTCTTTTGTTCTTGCAGAGTGTGGCCTTTCTTTATGAATATTCCGTGAGAAGTTCTGTCCTTTCTTTTTTTTTAGTTAAATATTTTTACGTGTCACACATGGTTAAGGACTATGGGGTAATAATTTTAAATAATTTATGATAAGCCTTTGAGTTTTATCTTGCCTCTTAATTGTTTTTATTTAAACTTTTAAAGTTAGTGAACAGAACCATAGATTAGAGCCCATGCTAGTTTCTTTAAATCGTAGCCTCTAAATCTGTATACTTAGAGATGCAGTGGGAAGAATTACATTTATGTTGTATGAGCTGTCTTTCTCAGCCTGAAACAGTTCCAAGCCAAGTCAGGATAATGTGCTGTGCTGTGCTGTGTTGAATCGTAATATACTTTGAAATTCCAGATTTAGCTCCCTTTATATATCTTTGGCTTGTTTCTGGAGAGACTTCCTCTTTTAAATGCCCTTAAAGTGCTCGAGGGGCCACATAAGCCTTCCTGAACCAGCAGACCTTTGTATGTGTTTGGTTAGAATGTGGAAAAGTCTGCTGGAGGCTGTTTCTCTCTTCCCCCTTCTCCCTCCCACTTAAACCCTAATTTAAATCCTATCCTGAAAAGACTATTTGATATGAAGGTGAAAGGCAGTATCTTGATGATTCCATTCCAACTTCTTAGTTGGGAATTGCCAACAGTTGAACTCTCTTGATAGCAAAAGAAGAAAGAAAGCCTGCAATTATGACCCCCACATTTCATAATTGCAGTAAGGTCTGAAGCAATTCTTGGTTTTATCTGTTTCATGTTTCAGAATTAGAATATTAATATTCAAAGGGTTCCTTTGGTCCAGCCTGTGCCTATGTAGATCTTCTCTTGAAGAACTCTAGTAATGAAGAATTCATTTCCTTTCTAGGAATCTGTTTTTTTTCTTGAATGTTCTAATTGTTAAGAAATGTTTCCTTATATGATGCTAAATTTTTTCTCTGCAACTTAACATCTCTTGTTCCTAGTCCTACCAAATCAGGCCATGCAGAACAAATCTGGTCTCTTTTCCAAGTATATTTGTTTTGATCACATTTCCCCAAGCACCATTCCATACACAATCACCACTTCTGTCCCTATTATAGCTTTTCTTTTTGCCATGCTTCTTCTTTGAAGAATTTGGCATGCTCCTTCAAAATCTCCTTTTTAAAATGCTTGGCTCTATGCATAGTATACAATATATGACTTCATGAAGATATGCTTAAAAAGGATGAAACTAAATTATGACTCCAGGATTCATTCCATTCCCTCTAGGACATTTCAAGGTAATTTTGCCCCTGAGCATTTTTTTCTTAAGTGCCATTTAGATTTCATGATGTGGCAGAACTCTCAATCTTGAGGTATAGTCATTCTTTTAGTCAGAAAATCATAACCAGAAACTGGTTCTAAAATTAAGCATTGCCAGCTATCTCCTGCTGAATAGAAACCCTGTGTAATTAGTTTTCCAAAGTCATTCAGCAATACTTTATAAGTGACTTACAGTATAATCCCCTCTACTGAAGTAGACCTTGGGTCTTCCTCACGATCTGAGATACCTTCTTCTTCCAGGGCCTTGTATTGATAGGATTTGATACCTAAATATACAAAAGAAGCATGGTAAAATGCAGAATCTCTTTGGTTGATATAAGAACATATATGCTAAAATAAGCAAAAATGGTATGTCAGCATGTGGCCCAGGAGGGTCACAAGTTGGTAAATCATGGGACATTTCTACTGATGAGGTGGTCATAAGATGGAAGGGCTCCTCCTTAGGTTAGGCAGGACGAGATGGTTCAAATTGTGCATATACTCCAAGAACATATCAAGAGTGGAGGAGGAACAACACTTTGTGTACCATACCACCACCTGTGCTAGACTTGGTCATGAAATTTGAGCAAAACAGGGAAGAGTTTAGTTCTGAGTTCCATTCATTTTCCATTTGCAGTACCTCTCCAGAATGTGTCTAAGTTTGATGGATTGTCTGTCCAACTGTATTTCTAATTCTAGGCAATAGGCATTCATCATCCATATGTTTCTTCTTACGGGTAGTTAGGCCAAACCCTTTTCTATGCCTGGGAATCTCACTTAGGCATCTATACAATCCAGAGTTCATAAAATCAGCAAGATGACCTACACAAATAGGATCATCTAGAGAATCACTCCATTTGTAAGAATTTGCATTTGAACTTTGTGTAGAATATCCTCCATGATGGTGACAAAATCATGTTTTATGTCTCATTTGACTTCAGAGGGTTATCAAATAGTTATCTCTAGTACATAGATATATATATCTGAAACACAGTAGAATTTAGCAAATGTTTTGATTGAATGATTAATTAACAATCGTTGCCTCTTTCAAAAAAATGTATATAATTCTACCAAGGAGAGCACGAATCCTTAAGATGTCACTATACTCTATTTAATCAAATGCTCTTTTATATTCAACAATCTAAAAGGACAATGGAATCCTGTACTCTCTATACCTTTTAGTCCCTTATATAATTATAAAGATAAGCAAATGTTATATGTTGAAACCAGGATAGTCACCTTGTCAGCATATGTTAAAGACTGGTAAGGTATCCTCTGAACTTGTCTTTTTTAGTTTCTGTACTTTCCAGAAGCACTGGGCTCAGAGTATGTAAGAGGTCCTGAAAGTGTTAAGGACAAAGCCCTTCCCTGAGCAGACAAGCTGAACTCCCTGTGTCCTTGGAAGTACCAGTCAGTCTGCACTAAACTGTACTAGAGACTTTAAAAAAAAAAAAAAAAAGGTTTGTTTAGCTGGGACCCTTGTGGATAAATAGTCCACCTCTTTTCATAGTCTACTAGTTCGCAAAGCAAAGAAAATGCTGCTTTTGCCATTACCTTGTTCCAGATTGAATATAAATACCAGTCATTTCTTCTTTGACCAGAAATCCTGAGTCTTCTCCTCCTATATTCATTCATTCATTCACTTATTTATTTAGATTTTTTGGAGTAGGTGAAAGAGGAAATTCTTTGCCTCAATAGCTACCTAACTTAAATCACTGAATGGGTGCAGTCAAACTGAGACATGGGAAAGACCTTAGCTTAAAAAGGCCCAGGTCTCCCACCACATCCAGGGCCATCTCCAGTCATCCTGATCTCTATCTGGCCACTGGATCCAGATGGTTCTGGAGGGGAAAGGGAGGCAGGTGGCCTTGCCCAGCCCTTCCTCACTTCAGTCCAATTCATTTGCATGTCATGGTATCTCCTTTATATATGGTCCTCTTTGAGAACCAAGGACAACATCTTTTCCACCTTTATTGCACCATCCTCCTCTAAGCCCCTTTGGGATGGGATTTTTGTTTTCTTTTCTTCCTTTGTTTTACTGTCACAAATAAGTAAATTTCTGTGTACTTCATATGTGTTTATTTCTTGTAATCTACTTATAACACAATGTCTCATAGAATTGTGATACTGTTTTTGGTTAACACCTTCATAAAGAAAGATTTGGGGGAAAGTTAACAAGGCATGATTGTTATTTTCTTTTTTTTTTAATAATGATTTTTGTTTTCAAAATGAGGGGGAAATGATTAAGAAAACAAAAAGCAAACAAACAACAAAAAAGGTAAAAATACTGTGTTGTAATCCATATTCAGCTTCTTTCTGGATGCAGATGACTCTCTCCATCACAAGTCTATTGGAATTGACCTCTATCATTTCATTGTTGATGAAGTTGATGAAGATCATTGTTGAAAGAGTTACCTCCATCAGAATTTATCGTCACATAATCTTGTTGCTATGTACAATATTATCTTGATTCTACTCACTTCACTCATATAAGTCTCTCCAGGACTTTCTGAAATCATCCTGCTGATCATTTCTTATAGAACTATAATAGTCTATAACATTTGTATGTCATAATTTATTCAGCCATTCCCCAATGGTTGTGGGTATATGATTGTTATTTTCTTAGATAACTTATTTTTTTGTAAGAATAAGATCACATTATTTTTTTCTCAAGTCTTTGTTAACCCCTCTCTTTTCATATATATTGAGAAGTAATCTTTCCAATGTCCTTGAAATTTTGTTCCCAACAATAGCATGGATTTTTTGGTTATATATTTGCTCTTGTGTCCAACAGTTGTTATTGTTTTATTTTCTTTAGACTTGTTTCTCCTTCATGGGAGCATAGATTTAGAGCTGTGATATTGAATGTCCAAATGTGATAGTTCTCCTTCATTGATAGAGAAAAGTGTTATAAAAATCTTTACATTCTTTCTTTTAAAAAATAAGTCTATTCACTGTCCTTTTGGGATTCATCTTAAATGCTTTCAAGTCGAACTAGCTAAATTGGGTCTCTCACCAAATGTTATCAGTCTCTTTCTGCTTATGTTTCTCATTGTTATAAGATAATGCTGTCCAAAATTTTCCATCTCCTCCTCTATAAGAGTTCACCAAACAGTTTTTACACTAAATTAGTGTTGTCCTTGGGTCTCCTATATCTTTCATATTGACAGAGAGGTAAAATGGAGACTAGCTGAAGCTTTTTGGTCTGCCTATTATGACAATTGATTTACATCAGTTACACTTTTTTTTAGGAAATTGTGATAGTCCTTGTTGATATGATTTGTTTCCTATATATCATTGTCAACAGCCATTTTAAATAGGTCAAGATGAAAATACTTCAGTTATATACCACATCTTTTCACTTTTATTTCTTCTAATTTGTTACTGATTTTTATCTTCGTTTTAATGTCAAATGCTTCAATTATACAGTTAATTCAGGAAAAACTTCCCATATTGGCATCCAGTCATTTGCTAGAATAGAATCTGTTAGAATATAATGTTCCTTCTTGTAATGTTAAAGCTGCTGTCTCCTCTTTATGCTGATTTTCTCTTCTCAGAGAGTGCATTCATGATAAATCAACATAAAGCTACATGATCTATGAGCTTTTGGTTTCTGCTTCTCACTTTTGAGTTATTTTCCAACATATTTTTACTTAATTCATTCTAATTGATAGAATTTCTCTATGACTTCATGCTTTGCCGTTGATAGTAGTGCATGAGCTGCTGTTTTTATGCTAGTATTTTTTGCAGATACTTCTAATGAGTAGTACAATACAAAATGACAAATATCCCATGAAAGAATTGTTTTGTTTCCTTTAAATGCGCAGTAAATCCAATTCCTTTATTTATTTTCAATGATAACCTTCAAATCATCCTTCCATTTAGCTGCAACTTCTTTTATAGATAGAATATATTAGGATTGGTATTTAATTACTGCTGTATCCTCCAATATCCAGTATCTTGAACTAGCCAAGAATTTTATATTTATATTTAGAGTACCAAAAATTAATTAATGTTTATGGATGATCCATAAAATATTTAATTTCTAATGCTCTCTGCCCCCTTTTCCACAGCTCTGCAGAAAAGAAAGGTCACTCAGTACTAAATTCTTTATTTCTTGATTTGCTGTAGCCTGCTTAGTGGTGCTAAGTTACATGCTTCAGAAAGCTTCTGCAGAAAATAGTCTTGTAGTCTATTTCCAGGATTATACACAAAATCATTCATAGAAACCACCCCATACTTTTCATTCTGTTGACATGTAACTTTCAGTAGTACTATCACTTCTTCTCTCTGATATCATAAGATCATAAGACTTTGTTATTCATTAGGTTCCAGTCAAATAATTTGTTTTGGAGTTTTCTTTGTAAACTTGCGTGAAGTCCATAGGAGAGTGCTTTAGGGATTTGTCCTTGCCTGTGTTTTCATGTCCTAGTCCAGGACCACATCACCTCATACATGCATTATTGCAATAGCCTGCCGATAGATCTGCCTATGGTCAGGGCTCTCCCTAATCCAGTCTATCCCCTATTCAGCTCTCAAAGAGAATGTTGGGAGTGAGATATAAGAAGACTAGAAAGATAGGAGGGAGCTAGCTAGGATGTAGGATTTGAATGCCAAACAGAGCATTTTATTTTTGATCCTAAGGCAAGAGGAAGCCATTAGATTTTGTTGAATACTCAACAGACATGGTTGGGTCTGTACTTTAAGAAAATCAGTTTGGTGACTGAAATTGTAAGCCTTTGGCAGCAGCTTAGATTAGGGGTGTAAGTGGTACAAGGAATTGAGTGTGAGAGATAATGAAGAATTGAGGATAACTACTCTTAAGTTTGATGATTAAGCAATGTATGAATGAGGGTGGTGTTGCCTGTTGCTATGTAAAGTAATAGAAAGTAGGAGGAAGGAAGGGTTTGGGGGAAAGATAATGAGTTCTTTTTCAGCTATGTTGATTTTAAATTGTCTACTAGATATCTGGCTTGAGACATCTGAAAGATGTGGAGGTGTGAGGTTGGAGGTCAGCAGAGAAGTTAATGGCAGGAAAGATTGACTTGAGTATAATCAACATAGAGCTGAAGAGGGCCCAAGACAGAACCCTGAGGGATACCTGTGGTGAGAAGGCATTTCTATTCTGAGTATTCTATTTTCTAGGAAGAAAATTAGAAGTCAACCTACAGGCATTTACTACGCACTTTTTATATACTAGAACCTGGGCTAAGTCTTGGGAATATAAAGACAGACTAGATTATATTCAGAAGAGGGCAACCAAGATGGCAAGAGAACTAGAAAGTCTCCTATGAAAATCAGCTCAAGGCTCAACTCAGGTGTTTCCTCCTGCACAAGTTTTCTTGATTTTCCTAATTGTTAATGTTCACCTCCCATTCCCTATGAATTTATTTTGCTTTTACTTATGTATGTCTTCCCCCTCCCCCAAATTGTAAGGTTCTTAAAGACAGGCACTAGTTTGTTTCTATTTATCCCCAGCCATTCTTGGCTTTTCAAACAAATTTAATTTAAGGCAGTATGGTTTTATGGGGAAAATATTGACTGGGGTGAGGAGAGGGGTAGAGTGAAGGATCAAGCCATTTCACAGCTCTGGGTATCATTTTCCTCTTTTAAATGCAGAGTTTGTATTTGGTCACCTCCAGGTTCCCATTAAAGACATAAACCCAAACTAGCTATTCCCCCATGTCATCCTGAACTCACCCACAAATGTTGGTGTAGGCTATCTTCATGGTAGGTTTAGACTTTTCCTTCTTTCAAGGCCCACTTTAGAGTGTAACTTTTGAATGAAACTTATCATGATTTCTTTCCCTGCTCCTATCTCACCCTAGCTAAATAAATGTTTTAAAATATCTGTATTCTTTGAGGGAAAGGAGTCTTGTTTTTTGTTTTCTTTATTTTTGTACTCTATCACTAATCTCTATCAGAGGTTCTGATTAAATTAATTTTTAAATTTCAAGCTATTAAATCTGTTTTTAAAAATAAAACAATAGGCATCCTAAGATAAGATGGAATAGACTGTCCTTTATAGAGATTTATAATTTCTCCCCCCATCCTTATTAGAGTCCCTAGTGAAACTGAGGATCTTGTCACAAATGCTATTTTTAACATTCCACCTTGTTTCCTAGATGACTCTACTTTGGCTTTAGGAACAGAAAAAACTCTCGACTTGTTTTGTGCAGACTAATAACTAAGGGAGAAAGTAGGAAATTATAATCTCTATATCAAATTCTTTTGATCAAATTGCTGAAATAATGGATGATGTTTTCCTCCAACTGCTAGTCTTTCTTTGCTTTAGGCACCTGTGCTGTCATATCATTTTGTCACATTGATTTCTCCCAGTTTTGACATTTTGAACTGATATTTCAAACTTGAGATATTAATGATAAAGGCCCCTCTACTCAATTGATTGTTGACAACATTCATCATTATTCTTCAAATAATAATCCTTTTCCCCAACAAAATACAGTTCCTGTTTTGGAAGGGGAAAAAGGGTTGGTAATGCTTAGGTTGCAAGAACTTTGAATCAGAAAAATGGATAGATACGTGCAATCAGTTTATAGTAAATGTAAAATAAAACAAAATACATTCAACTATGCCTAGCTCTTTCCAAGTAGCATATTTAATCCTCCTAACAACCCTGAAAGATAGACACTATTATTCTTGTTCTGTACCTAGGAAACAAAGGTTAAAGGACTTGGACAGGGTCACATACTAGTAAATGTCTTGAGTCCAGATTTGAACTAAGGTTTTCCTGACTCTAGGCTCAGCACTTTGTTCACTGTATTTCCTGTCTGCTTCAGATAGGACATAAAAGCAGAAGTTTTGTCCAGAAATGCTGTTTTAGCATTTAGCATAAATGTTTTAGCACATTTAGCATGTGTATTGTAGTAACATAACATGTAGCAGAAGTTAAGTTTTGTGCGAAGTTGCTGTTGGCAAGAAAAGGTATATATTTGAGGGCAGGAAGTTTTTTTACTTTGAATTCCCAAGACCTAGCTCATACTAAATACTTATTGGTTGGTTGTTGAGTTAAGTACTTTGTACATGTTTAAACATTTTGATTGTGACTAGTTCTGATAAGTTGAATATCTGACTTAAGTTCTGCCAGCAGAAGATTCAATGTGATGGTGCATTTCCCTTAAGGATTTGGCTCATCCTGCTTTATTATTTTGAAAACTAGTCATCATCTGCAACTTTCAGAAGCCCTTATTTTCTGAACCTGTAAAGTAGAGCTAATGGCATTAAAGCAAGTGACTAGAAAAGTTTTGATTTTATTTGAATTACCGCTCTTTAGCCTTCAGCATGTAGCTTGATCTTTTCAATTTCCTTACATATAAACTGATATAATTGAACTAAATTATCTCTAATGGAATAGAGGTTCAATTCTATCTCTAGCACTAAAATGAAATCGCCTTAAATTTATGTTTTTTAAAAATGAGTTATTGGTATCTTTTGTCTTTACATTACAGTCTTTTCACACATCCCCCTCCAGGTTGAGCCCTCCCTAATGACAAAGAAACACAAGCAAAACATCTGATGTAATAACTGCATCTGACAATATATAAATATTTTGTACCTAGTAGTCCTCTGATTCTCATCTGTGATGGAGGAGGTATGTTTCATAATCTGTCCCCCAGAATCTTCATTTTTTTTTAAGTTACTCAAAAATTCACCTTCCTTCTGGTGATTTTTGTATTTACATTGTATTAGTCATTGTGTAACATTATTCTCTTAATTCTGCTTATTTCCTTGCATTAGTCCATTTAAATCTTCCCATGTTTCACTAAATTCCTTTTTTGTAATTTTTTATTGCACATTAATACTCCATTCCATTCATATGCAAAAGTTTTTTCATCTGTTTCCCAGATGATGGGCACCCACTTTGTTTCGATTTCTTTGCTACTACAAAGACCGTGTGTCTATATGAATGTTTTAAAACATTTTAAACGTTTGGAATGAGTATATGTACAGGAGTAGAACTGTTGAATCCAAGGTTATGTATGTTGTAGTCCCTTTTCTTTTCTAACTTCAAATTAACATCTAGAATGATTGGACCACTTCATGGCTATACCAGCATCATCATGCTTCTCATCTCAATAACATCTCCCACTTTGTAAACATTTATTAAATACCTTCTTTGTGTCAGGCAACATATTAAGGCCTGGGGATACAAAAGCAATCTATATCTTCAAAAAACTTAAAATCAAATAAGGAAGACACAAAAGTTTAAAAGCCAGGGTGAGGGAAGAGGAGAAAGTAGCAAATTGGGGCAGATAGACAGGTCAGTTGGAGAAGTCCCACAAGAGTGCAGCCAAGTAAGAAATGAGGAAATTGCTGAGCTAAGTTATCTCCCTAACTGGAAATTTGAAATTCATGCCCCCTCCCCAGTCTGATCAGGGAGGCAGAAAGTAAGGAGAGATTATCCCAGTGATAAAGTCTCCTGGGACATGGTAAAGAAGTCACTCAGTCACCTTGGCCAATTGGCATAGTGTGAGAACAAAGTTGTTGAAAATTGTTGCAATTCTTATTTCTCTTGCCCTTAGTGATTTAGGGCATGTTTTGTGTGGTGATTTGTAATTTGCAGTTAGAGTTGAGATGAGAGCATACTCTTCTAAACTCTTGCCTCCCTTAAGAAGCAACGTTGATGAACTGAAGCACAGAAACATAATTGGCCCCACTCCATTGTGGTAGCTTCTAGAACTTAGAATCATGGGACTCTTAGAATGAAGAATCTGACCCTCTGAAAGTTAAGAGCTGTCTGGTCTTATCTACCACACTACCCACAGATCATCTTTTTTTTTCTTAATCTTTTTTTGGATCCTTGTTGAGAACTATATGCTGATCCTTCACAAAGAGATTTCATGTCAGCATCATCTGCGCAATCATCTCTAGAACCATTGTGTCAAGTAAAGTGGAGGGGTTTGTTCCATATAATGTTGTAAAAATAGCCTTTATTTTTCAGTGGGTCATAGGGTAGGAGTGAGGAGGGAATAAAAACAGCCCTTATTTCAAACAACTTCCTTGCAACTCCCTCCACCACACATACTTGAAATATAGTAAGCAAGTCTCTGAATCTCACAGTCCTTATCTGATAAATGGAAAAGGTAGTATTTTTACCTCCAAGAGTTCTTGTGAGGCTTAAATGAAATAACATTATTTAAAATTATTTGTAAAAAGTATACTAATGTCACTTGTGATAGTTGCATATTACTCAGCAAATATAAAATATTTTACAAGTTCTTTATTAAGAAAACACTACAATATTAACCATCTTTTGTTTTGTGTGTGATAATTTCCGGTACCTCAGAGCATACTTTAAAAATACCCTCCAAGGGGATGTGGGAAAACTGGGACACTGATACATTGTTGGTGGAACTGTGAACGGATCCAACCATTCTGGAGAGCAATTTGGAGGTATGCTCAAAGAGTTATCAAACAGTGCATACCCTTTGACCCAGCAGTGTTTCTACTGGGCCTATATCCCAAAGAGATTTTTAAGGAGGGAAAGGGACCCACATGTGCAAAAATGTTTGTGGCAGCCCTTTTTGTAGTGGCAAGAAACTGGAAATTGAAAAGATGCCCATCAATTGGAGAATGGCTGAATAAATTATGGTATATGAATGTTATGGAATATTATTGTTCTGTAAGAAATGACCAACAG